>JAQIXX010001019.1:0-41102 GCA_034700605.1 Willowsia nigromaculata
GAGGTTTGCTATCACCTCTACTTTAAAAGTGGTGGTGGAGTCTTTGAGGATTTGGTCCTAGGACTTTTTCTTCTCTGCTAGTGACTTGGATTCTTAAACTGCTATCAATGCTTCGCGAATTTTTAAAGATTACGCAATTTGTCAGATGACCACAAATGTTTATGGGTGTTATTATTATTAGGTGTCTGAAGCAATTGGTGATGAAAGTGAAAAAGGAGGATGCGAAAACGACCCTGGACAAATGCTGGAACAAGAAAAGTCAATATCGAAGGTACAGGCTCTCGTTCCGTATCAGTATTCATCTGCATCTGTGGTCTCCTACCAAACTCTTGACATTCTTGGCGAAATGTTGATCAGTCAAGAACTTATATTGCCGATGTACTGTATATATATGCGTGTAGCATCAATAATTGTCGTAGAATGGTTGAAGGATTTTTTTTCGAAATCGGAAAAGATCTCAACAACAGGAACAGTGATGATCAGAATGTTTTCAAAAATTTATTTCTAAAGTTATTATACAACTATTAATAATATATTTCCGTATCAAGAAGTCTTACACAGTACCTGTTCAAGTAATTTTATTTTAATATTGAAGTCTGTAAAATCTTGCTGTGTATAGCTGCTCTGTATTCAGTTCATTTCATTTACAGTTTCAGTTAGTTGAAAATTCAATAGTTTTTTGAACTGTTCTAGTGGTATATTTCTTGATAATGAGAGTTCTATTAACTGTTCTGTCTTGGCATTTATTGATGTTACGAATATTCTATTCATTCATAATGTTACAATAAGTAATCAAAAAAAGATCATGTAAAATTTTCTATGAGCTGAAAGTGTTTTTGTGCATTTTACGAATTATTTACTGCTTTGTCGCTCTCTTATATTATTGCACAAGTGTCCTACATATATAGCACACGCGATTGACTTCCCATTAAATTATTTATTGTTTTTCGTTTTCTTCCGTTTAATCTACTTAACTTAGTGAGTACTTACTTTAAAACATGAAAATTATAATATATTAAGAGTCAATTTCTCTTACTTTCGTATTGAAAGTGAGTGCGGAAATAAACTGAAAATTTGTGAGTTGTACACGTGTCAACCGCATCTTCCACATTCTCTTGCTGACTCATTGCATCAAATTACCATCATCAAAAAATCTCATCTAATATGTCGTTTTCTTTTTTTAAAAAAAATCGTTATTTGCATCTTCAAACTAATAAGCATGAATATGGGGAAAGCTGCATAAAACCGTAGGGCATTCGGGCTCTTTATTTCACAAAATGTCACAGATTCTATAAGGATATTTTAGGCATACTTTCACCCCACCATGAAATACAAGCATGTTCTTACATTGCCCCGTGCGAGGTTCAGCATATACTATTAGTATGGCTTTATATAGGTCTACTCGTTTTTGTTGTGGCTGCTATTAATTTATCAGGATTAGGGTTACAAGCAACTTACAGAAGATTAAATACAAAAGCCACTAGCTCATGCTTCATATCAATTAGTGAAGATATTATTTGATGATGGTTTATGAGAGATCTGAAATAGGGCTTGCGATAGTTGATAGTTAACATATTTCCCAATTTGAAATATTTCTTGCTGGTATAAAGCATATGAAATTATTACATTGATGTCGGCAATATATTTTTGGGTTTATGAAATTGGAATGTCTTTAAGTATTGGTAATAGTAATAATTGTAGGATGAATGTTAATGTAATGCTTTTGGTTTTTAATGCAGGATTCTATCGACACTGAGAATGCTGAGTCTAAATCAGAATTACCCAACTCATCAGATTCCCAGAAACATGATGAGCTCGAAGATATGAAAGAAGCCGACGAAAGTGAACCTGATGCTTTGAAGAAAGAAGATTCTCTTGAGAAAACCTCGGAGGTCTCTCAGGAAGTATTAGAGGTAAATGTAGAGGTCAAAAGCAGTCCGGAAGATCCAGAGAAGAAACAAGAACGCTTGCTTGATCTTCCAACCAGAGGAATTTTAGTTTCGGCTGGATTTAGGTATGATTTTTTTTCACTGATTTATCGCATCGTACAATACCTGATCTATTGTTATTGGTAAAATATAAATAATATACCAAACCTTACACGATGAAAATACAGAGAGAGGACTGAGGATCGTGTCAAATTAAAATCCAGAGGAGTTACTTTTAAGGATGGAATTAATCCAGGTGATGGCACATCCTCATCTGGTGGAGAAGAAATGGGTTCTCCTCCCCCTCCGTCCACTGGACCTGTGCCAGGTGTAAAGAAGATCAAGGTAAAAAGAAAGAAGAAAGTCAAAGTAAAGTTGCCAAAGAATAAAGAAGAGATCCAAGAAGGTGATACTGTTGAAGAGCATACATCACCTCCTCCGAGACCAAACGTGCCTTACCCTTACTGCCCCCCTGGGATTCTTTATCAAGTTAATCTTCCTTACGCAAGTGAGTGTTTTTTTATCGTAGATTTTGACCGTAATAATTCATGCATCGGAGTATTTATTTTCATATATTTTTGTCCCATTTTAGTGGTATATGCACAAGCTGTTGCCGAAAAGGGTTTCGATATAGTCTTTCAAGCGTCGAATCAAATGCCAACGATTGGTGATCAGCCCTGTGAAGCTGTGGTTGTACCAACAACACCTGAGCTTGAATCTCAGCCACAACAGGAAACTCAACAACCAAAGCCCAATCTTCACAAGCTTTCCCATCATCACACAGTCCAGAAGACCATTCCTTCATACTCATCACATATCAGTAAAGAACACTCTCAACAGATTCCGAGCTTTGCTCCAGAACAGGTTGAGAAGCCCAAGCCCATCGCTCCTGTTGAAGGATGTCGTATTCCCACCATCGTTCGTTCTACCCCCACCCCTTCAATACCGTCTGAAATTGCATTCAATGATTATATTAATCATGAAATGGACATGAGTTATGAGATGTCACTGAACGAGATGCACGACACTCCTCCTCCGGACTGCTTACACATGTCAATAGAAGAGCATTCAGATAATAACAAAATTATTCCAGTCATTGGTCATGGAACATCACCTCTGACTTCTATCCGACATAAATCTAAGAATCTGCATTACCACCACCACCACCATCCTGTAGTCAACAAAAGTAATATTGTAGAGGTTCCAACAGTGGACTATTTGGAGCCGTCCGTGCTCACTCCACGTTCAACAAACGACTTAAATGCTGATTTAAAGTCTGTCCCAGAATTAATGTAGAAATGTCAAATGAGGAAATCTTGTTTACCATGCCCCATTTTTATTACAAAGATGTTTGCTAAAAGTGTAATAGATAATGTGTAGTATCTTATTGTTAGTTTTCGCAGTATCCAGAAAGATTATGTGTTGTTGTATTGTTACTTTTGCGGTATTTGAGTGTACAAATGAAAAGTACATAGTTCATAGATAAATTGAATGCATTGAGATTGGGAGAAAATGATTTTGTGTAGGCACCCACCCTAATACATGTTTGCAAGTCGTGTATAAACTAGTTATAAGTTCTTCTTTTTCACTTTCATGTGGACATTATTAGATAAAACATAGGAAAGTCTGAAGACTTGTCATGAAATCGAAAACATTGTCATGAATAAGTTTCATTCGGATGTGAATAAAATCGAACTGAGTAAAAACCTTATTATGAATCATTGCGCGTAATGAAAATGCCTCTTTCACTTGGAACTATGCGTATACATCGTAATCCGTATGCATAATATTGCAATTTGCGACAGCCATTACCTATAACATGATATTATGATAATACACTATATGCTCATGTCTTTCACCAAACCTATAAATGGATACCCCTATGTAATGTAACGGCTTTTCATAAAAAATTGTGGAGCAGAATTTTAATTTTTCTGCAGTTTGCATTAATTAGCGTTGCTCACAAAGTGCTAAAAGTTCGAACCCCAACATCTCTAAAACTGTGTCACTCGTTTTGTCAATGAATGTCTAACACGTGTTAAAATTTAGGGGTGGTTGGCACTTTTGCAAGAGTTCATTCTCCGCTTAAAATATTGCTTCAGTAATTATTATGCATTTGAAAACTTGAAGTTGCTTCAAGTATGAACTAGAAGAGCTTTTGCAAAAGCCATGGGCAGTGCGAGAGGGAGAGCTAAATCCAGAGTCAAAGACGTTCGCACGTTGTACTAAATCACTGATGGGATAGCATAATAATATATGTGGTGTTTGTTGTACGCGTAACTTTAGGGGTAAGACGGTAAGAGACAATGGATAAAATTATCATTACTTCAGTTCAGTCAGACTTTTGTTATTACGTATGTACTTTCGGAGATCTCCCCTCCAAACTTAAGTATAATTATGAATTTTCACGCTTGCAACAACATTGAGTAGTTGTGCGTGCGTAACCCGTTACCTTATTTGAGCTCATACAGTTGAATTCGGTGAGCTTTTTGCAATTTGTGCATAATGAATGATGTTTTGACTAATTACTAACTGCTTGAAAACTATGCCATAAGTTACCCGTTGGATTATGTGGTTTTACACCACACCAACTACAAAGTAGTGGTAGTAGAGAATTGAAAGAAGATCGTGATGATTTCATAGCCCTGCATGAGAAGTTGCATAATTATTCATTACCAGAAGATGTAATTTCGTTGATTTCCTTCAATTTTTCAGTCTGCATAAACATGCGCTCATTAAGATATATAACCACCTGTAATGTAACTTGTAACCGAATAAGAGTAATTTCTCATTAATTGTCAATAATGCTATTTCGAAATATTTAGTACAGTCTTAGTATAGAGATAATGAGCAAATCGAACCCTTTTCATCAATATGTGTCAGGACGTACTCAAGGTCAGTGAGCTTCGTTTACACTGCTAAAATTCATCTACCTTAAGCATACAATATGTGTGAATGCGTAGGAGGAGATGCCAATATTTTGAAGAGCAGTAAATTGTTTTCATTTAAGGAATATTCACAACATATGCAATTTACAAACCCTAAAAACAGAGATTTTTGGAGCTTCTTTTCTGAATAAAACTGCTGTGAGAAGTGAAAGAGATTTAACATTTCATTTCCTGTTTTTATACTCTGGAACTTGAAATTATTTTACGATTTTTTATCTATTGTTGTAAGCTTCTCACTGAGAAGAAATTCATGACACAACAACAACAACTCAATTTCGTTATTCATTTCATGTACATGCGTAAAACAGGAAGTTCATCAACTTTCAAGATGCGTTTTATCTACCTGCACTTCCACCCAACATGCGTAGGTAGGCACCACCTCCATTGCATTAGCATCACATTATATCACGTGAAGGGAAATATAGAACAACATGCATTGCCTTAAACGCACGTTAATCTTTCATGATTTCGTTTCAAGCATAATATTTTTAGCTTGCACTTCCCATCAGAGGAGGCACCAAAGAATTGAAATGGAGTGAAGTTTACAAATTAGAATAATTTCATCTCTTAACAGTTCGCAAGCAAACTTTTCTACCTACAAGTGAATATGAGTCAGCACTCAGCAACTCAGCACGCACAGCACTCATCATGCTCATCAATGGGATTGGAGAATAGGAGAACAAACACCAGTCACGTCCATGTCTATTTTGCATCTAGAAGCAAGTGACGCTAATGTGACAAAGGAAACCCATCATCATAATCATGATCACACACAAAGATTTTTTGTAAACCTATTATCAACTGAAACCTCAGAGAAAAGGGATGGAGTATATTAATGCTAATTACTTAAGTAATTTCCCCTGGCTTAAGTTTTGCAAGCAATAATTAATGTCTTATTGCATATATGCGATGTTTAAACATCAAGCAGTCGTGTAGTGGTTAAATTCGGTATGGGTGAATGCTACTCAGACGCAATGTAATACTGTAGAGTTAGTAACTTGACAATAATTACATCGCTTTCTTATCGATATTTTTCTGTGCAGTATAGTTCACTTGTCTAGGCAGGTGGACATTCTGGCATGTATCTGGATTCAAAATATTTTTAAACATTGACGCACAAAAATTTAGTTTACAACCTGAGTATATGCTCCCAATTTTGAATTCAGAAAGTTATAGGATTCCTCCCCCAGTTATAGGAGTCGGCATTAAATCGCTTTCATGTCGCTAACTGTCCTTATTTTCAATGTCTAATGGTACAAAAGATTAGAAATGTAAGGTGTTTAATATGCATAGGCAATAGGTAACATTTTATGAAAGCTGTAACGTACGTGTCAAATAAGCGTGTTATTAAAATATCGGTGCATAATATCACTGGTTACAATTGACATTCTGTGAAGGTTTAAAAGGGGTCGTAAATTTTATTGCTGTAAAATGAAAACCTATTAAAATCATTGAACGGAACGCTATGACATATTATATGCTGTTTACATGTCTCTATGTAAAAGAACAGTAATTCGAAGCTAGATTGTTGTATTAACTTTTCATTTCGCCCCATTTAATATTTAAAGTGTAATAACAAAAACCACACCTTGATCTACTCCACGAGTCCATATCTGATTTTATATGAAAATTTGTTTAAATATATGAGACTATCCTTACGTCCACGTTATGCGCGTTAGTATTCGGAATAATTGCTAGTAAGAGTTTCGTAGAATTGAAAGCGGCATATTGCAAGAATGATTTTTCTTAGAATCTTCCACCCCATCTTCTGGAATCAATTAATGTAGCATGTGTCATCGCACACATTCCATAACCGTTACAGAACCACGGTACAGCTGGCATTAATAAGAACCGAGTGATTTCAGGAGGTAAATTATTTATTATTTAATTCCAAGATAAGGACGAAAGTAAAGATCAACATACCATTAACAATAATGCAATAAAAAAGTTATCTGTAATTTAACGATTTCTTGCATTACAATAATAATTGACATATATAGTAAATGACAATTATCAACAATTGCTGCTCGTCTTGCTTATGTATAAACAAAAATATTTCGAGCTTTGAGTTTTACTAAATGCATAATACGCTGTCTTTTTAGAAACGTCCTAATAATTCACATGAAAGATATTTCCACTTACCTATACTATCAATCAAATTCCGTATATGCAGAGCTGCCTTTTCTCCGTATAGTTTTTGCATCAGTTTCTCATCACCATGTTATGGCATTCGCTAAAAATTAATCCATGCATCTGTAAAGCTAGTGTTTTTCATGCGATGTTCTCCTCCTCACTTTCTGCATCGTTATTGATGTTCAAAATCCAAGTGGTTAAAATTCCAAATCTGCTATACAGTAAAAGAGTAAATAATACCGCCTAGGTAAAACTAGGCTATTATGAATGTCTGTTAAGAGTAACATTATTGAGCTAGTGGTGTGTATAGTCAGTTTGTTAGAACTACCGAATAGATATTTATGCAAATAATTCACAATATCAAGTATGCTCTTCATATAATACGACAAGAGTGTAAGAAGAGAGGAGAACATTATAACTTGACGCATCACACCACTACCACACAGCAAGAACAGTTTAAAATATTTTAACGCACTTTTCAATTGCAAGCATGTTATCTACTCGTAGTAGATTATTATGGCCTATTGTACTTTTTAGGGAATGCTAATAAATATTACCTATTTATTTTGAAGAATTACACACACAAAATAGTTCTGCTGTATTTATATTACTCATTGTTCATTTCTTATCGAGAATTTTGAAGAGGCTTCTTCAATCTAGCAGGCAAAGCAAGGAGGTTATTTTTTTAAAAGATAGCACCTCGATCAACCCTCGCATAATTAAGAGCGTAAGTATTTGTCATCGCCATCATTACCTTCTCCACAACGCGTTAAGTGAAATGAATGTAGGTAGGTACATCTCCTCCGTGGTGAAGTGTGTAAAATAATATGAAGAAAGAGAGGAACTAATATATTTGTGTTGAATTACTTGGTTGAATTCAACCTTAGCAAAGCCATTAAACGCTGCTCGGTCTTAATGGTCGTCGTATGCATGCTCAGATTGTGTTATGCTAAAGGTGTTGTTGTTGACTGCGATGCGTCATATTTCACGCATTTCTATTTGAGCTAGTCAACGTACAAAGAGCACACGGGAAACAGGAGTGATATGGTAGGAGGCGAGGTGAAGTGATTTAAGCCTGGGTTAAAAATACATGCATGAATCTTTTTTATTATTGAAATATTAATATTCATCTTTATAGCTCGTTTCTGAACAAACACTATTCACGCTTTTGCAAACAAACGACCTACACAATTTCTGACCTTTTAAGTTAGTGAAAGATTGGCAAACTTGGGTTGGTCGATGGTTCTTACTTGACTAGTGACTGATGGGTCATTAGGTAATAGGTAACCAATTGGTACAGTCAGTGCATGAAAGTTTTGCTGTATTAAAAAAAATTCACACCTGAGGATTTCTACAAGAAAAATTTGTGATAGCGCCAGTGCGTTTGAGTTGCATGCAAAACTCGTCTAAATGGAGGACGATGAGTCAACAGGTTCTTTTCTTGGGGCATGCTGGGGCTGGACAAAGCCATTCGCCTCGTATATCGGAAGCTTCATATTTCTTCTGGCGTTTGCATTAATATTCGTGTCGTACGTGTCTCCGAATTGGTTGGCAGTAAATCCAGCAAAAGCGCCAGCGGAGAATACCTTTCTAAACATGGGGTTATGGATGACATGCTTTTCCAATGTGAAAAATCCGTACTATGATACTGCGTGGACTTTTGGGTACTTCAATCAAACCTTTCTATTAAGATAACAAAATACATACTACTGAAAGCTGGAATTTCATGAAAAATATTCCTAATTTCTCAGATATGACGGATGCAGATGGATTTACTACCCTGTTTTATCTACCTTTTCAAGCTTAAGAGACTATTTAATACCATGTATGAAATATGAAAGAAAAATACCCTTTGTTCATGTAATAGTATACCTGTATCTCGAAAATAAGTGTCTGTCAAACTTTCTTTTCATTACAGCGTTCATCGTTCCGGTACAGATTGGATTTTCCATTTGCTTTCTAATTTGCATGATCCTATTTTTTGCCATAATCGTATACTTGGTTAGATACAGTCGTGGGAATAGAGATGGCAAAATCCCGTACCTAATCGTTGTTGGAATGCTGCTACATACAGCAGGTAATTGGCTAAAGAGTACTTACGATTAGTATGTATGAAATGGAAATATAGCAAATCAATATTCGATTGTAAAATTCTTATTCTTTTGCGAACACCATAAAAACAGGAATTCTTGGACTCGTTTCTGTTATTGCTTTTGGAGGTCTCTCTAGAAGCCGATACTGGGCTTATGAATGGCAGTTTCATAGACTTTCTTGGGCCTTTGGATTGGCTGTCGCTGGTTCCGTATTTCTTCATCTGGCCGGGATATTTTTCTTGGTGGAAGCAGGCTGTCAGTTTAAAAACAGACGAAGAATGCTGGAAAGTCGCTATTCATTTTCCAACCAGCCTACAAGCATGGGGTTGAAAACAAAAGCATGACAATCAGCCGCGGGGCATCAGTCACCCTCCACTTCAAAGACGTCTCGCCAGCAAAGTCCATCTACTGCGACAACTTTAAGTGCTGGGGGCGCCATTGACTCTGCCTCGCGCTTCGTACTAACCCCAATCAACAAAATATCCTCAATGTTTAAAGAAAAGTTTGGAACATCTGAAAGAAGTGGGGGATTTGGTGGAAGGAGACATTCTGATGAGTTTGACACGGAACTGACTTCATCTGTTCATAAACCTGAAGAGTTGGATGGAAGTCCTTATGGTAGACGAAAGGTAACTAAAGAGCAACCAGATGGAGGACGGCAAGGGATATCTCATGCCGCCACTCAGCAATCTTCACCAGATGGAGGGCAACAAGGGATTCCTCATGTCACTACTCAGCAATCTTCACCAGTTCGACCTCCGTCGCCTCCTGTCCCTCCACCTGATGAAATATCAGATCCTCTGCCAGATAAATTCGCTAGACAAAAAGAAGCATCTAAGCAGGCTCTTTCTACCATTCTGAATACGGTAGCCGCAAAGCATGGGAAGCGTCCTGAAGAAGAGCCACGCTACAGTTTCAGCTCAGCTAGTTCTACGGACGAAATGCTACCTCCTCCCCCACTACCTATAGAGCCTCCTCCTCCTCAACGTACTACGCCAGAGAAACAGTTAATGACCTCAACTTTGTTTGATAGATTCTCTTCCACAAAAGCAGTGTCCTCTTCCTCAGGGAAAGGAAAGCAAATTGACAGACGCAGTAATTCCCCCGAGAAGACACCATCTCCAACGCCAAAAGGCACAACAAGTCAAGGTAGACAAAATAACTTTGCACCAGAAGCGTCAACATCTTCATATGGATTACCCAATCCCTATGAATATTATCACCAGCCTTTATCGAAAAATTACTCCCCTGAAGTTCCATCTCACCCTTTCAGCCCAGGTCCGCACGACTCCCCCTCTAAATCTGGCATGTCAGCAATTTCCCAAGGACAAGTGACACCGCCTTCCACTGCAAGCGACTCCCCTCCGACGTTTAAAACTATGGCAAAGGGTGAACTACGAAGCATTGAAATTTCCAGTCCTGTGTTCTTGTCATCGTCAAATCAAAATGTGAGACCAGCTTATGAACAATATCCACAGTATGCCGCTCCCACTTCATCAAATGGGAGAAAGCCAACTCATTTAGCAAGGCAGCCGCAGCCACTTTCAGCGACTAATTTGCAAAATGTAGTCTATGAATACGATGCCCCTTCTGCTCCTCCAGCTCCCAGGTCGCCTTCGTCACCTCAGAATTTCTCTGGGAGTCAGAGCAATATCCATGAAAAATCTCGTCCAAAACCCCTTACTTTGCTTCATGAGTCAAGCGAAGGAGCTCGGAGGACGATTGAAGAAATTTTGACTCAAGAGATAGATCAAGACAGTCCTTCTTCTGCTGGACAGTCAAGTGGGCCTACACGGTCTGACCAGCAATCTAATACCGGAAGTGGTGCCGGGAGAAAGCCATTATCTGCTGCTGCAGCTGTGGCCGAGATTTTGGCTAATAGACAGCCTCTCTCTGTCCGAATAAGTATTCAAAAGCACAAAACTGAAACTTCTTACAAAAAGTCTCAATCATTTGGCCCTGATGGTCAAAGTGGAGGAGGTAGTGCCAAAGGTCATGGTGGAGGTGGCAAGAAAAATGAGAATCCTTTCTCAGAGTCGTCTCTGTGAATCAGACCTTAAAACTTTTGAGGAGGCGCAAGTTATGTTCACTTTCACTGCCAATGCCCCTCTGTGTGTACAAGTACGTTTAATTGATCTTATTATGCCCATTAATTTAATTAAACCTAAGACTAGCTAAACGTTAAATTATGCATTCTTATTCTGTAATCCCCAGATTCTTATTTGTGCTAAAAATTAGGGAATGCAACTTTGTACGTGAATGAAAGCAGCTTTGTAGTACTCCTGAAATCTCGAGTGGTTTAATGCAGCCAATATTTTAAACTGTTTCAGCTGCTTATTGAATTTGAGGATTTGAATATTGAAAACTATCTGTAAGTTTAACTAACTTTTAAAATTGATTTGTTAGCGGTTATAATTGTGTATTGATGCGTAAAACCTGGTGACCAAAGCTGTGTTGACGAGTATGAAAGAATCTTTTTAGAGTTCTACTTTATTCAGTGGACAATGTTGATAAGTTATACATAGAATGAATAAGTAGGTATAAACGTTTTTTTGCGTTTTCAAATCTCAAATAGTCTAGCATCTTATCTTCAAAAAAGGATTATGCATAGCTTTCAAAAGATTCTATACGAAAGTGCGTCTGCATTCCAGTGTGACAGCGATAAATGCCATTCCATACTGTTAGATTGAAATGATGCTTATTTGATGATTTAATAGGAAATAATTACTATGTTTTATGTAAATACGACCAGAAGTCGAAAGTGTTCTATAGTTCTATGCTAAACAATCACTGTAACGAATAATTTTTACTTTTCAAAATAAAGTTAACTTAATGGTATAAAATTAAACTGTCATTCTTTTACTATTTTTACTGCGTCAATTGCATTCTCTAATCTTGATGATAAACTGTGACTGGAGTTTTAACATCCTCGTAAAGTATTTTAAAAGGAAACAATGGTCGGTACCGAAAATAATTATTTCGTTGGTTCTTTGGAAGCCTTTATAATATTATCTTTAGGTTTCATTATCTACGTTAGTTGGTTGATTCTCGTTCATAGTTAAATGACCAAAGAATTCTCAAAATTGCAAAATCCAAACTGCATATAACCACCAGTTTCCAATTCACAGTTTTACTTCAAGAAGATTACATAAAAGTAAAAGTAACCAATAATATCACTATTAATTATAAATGTGTGACTAGATGTACCGTGCTCATGAATATCACAGGACGAATGATTATCATGGTATAATGCACTACCGATTTGACTTACCAACACTCCAATAAATACACCGCGTTACTCATAAATTTGTCTCAGAAATTGGATCAATTTTAACAAGAGGACATATCAAATATATTTTGCTTTCATTTTGTATCTTATAAATTCAAAGCGCTCGTGCTTGCCTTGACTTAAATAATATGAAGGTTAAATAGGAGTTTTATATAAAACACCTAGTTCCCAATGCTTCCTCCGTAGTAGGTTCCTTTATTTCAAATGTAACTTTTGCTGATTCATAAAAGTTTTCTGACTCACAATCTGACTGTGCCGTAATTCGTGACGAAGTGAGTATGATTGTTGATCAGGATTTACGAATGTAATGACCATACAACACTGTGAATAAGAGAAAGAGAGCATGGGCGTTAGCAGTTATGGACATCGTTAAAGACGGCCTTAGCAGCACAGTTCTTTGATTTTCAATACAGTAACGAAACGATGGGATATCAGACCACCTAACTGTCATCGTAAATAAAATGGGCATTACCTAACAGTGGGTACTAATTTGTTTACTTTCTCGCTCACCTCACATCCCTAATCTTAAAGTCAAATTTTCATAACTTCTTCTTACATTCAATTGAAATAAAAAATACGAGATGCTACAAAAATGATATAAGGGTTTCGGTTATATATCAGCAAAATGTCCTCCTTGAGACGCTTTGTTAATATGCACAGATTTAGTTTGGAGGACATATACATTTGAATTGCACTAAACTGTATGAAAAGCAACTGCAAAATGCAATTGATCTGGCAATTTCAACAAAACTTATGTCGTATGGAATGGGATGTGCTAGAAGTAAAATATTTTTCCAAAAAATTAACGCATAATGTGTACTAAATATAAAAGTCTGCAATAAATGGATAGTGTGCATTCAATTATAAAAAGCATAATTAAAGTGTACTGAGTACTAATCAATGATTTTATTGCAGGATCATAATAATTCGCTGTGTTTTACTCATTTCAAACTTGTACATAATCCACCTCTTCTGGTTGCAAAAGCTGTACTACTCAAGTGATACATTCTGTACAGATTGAATTTTAATTTTTAAGTTTTACATTAACTAGCAGATAGAATATACTTCTGACTTTGACAGCTTTCACGCAATGTCGGGAGAGCCAGTGCATCCTCGTAAGATGGTGCTATAAAACAAGGAAAGTCTTTAGTCATCATCACACCTTAAATCCTGCCAACAAATGCTGTCAGTAGAATACTTACGTGGATCATGATCATATTCTTCACTGTTGTACGAACAAATATTCCAAAGCCGTAAGGCGTTTCTAGAAGCGGTAACTGATGCACTACCCCCTGCGATTGCTACCCCATCAAAATTCGCCAGCATTCCAACATTAAGACCGCTCCCACGTAAATGACAACTAACTGGGCGAGACCTGCTATATGAGTCAGGGGTTCCTATTGAAATTGGAACTCGTCCTTCTAAAACGGAATAAAAACAGGACTTTCCAAAGAACCCTGTCTTTATTTTTAACTGCAATACAATTTCATCGTTAAACAATTTAAATATCTCAAGGCTCCTGTAAAATTTATAATAAATCGAAAATGGTAAACCAGCAGAGTTACTTTACCAATAGGCTATATCTCGGTTGGACGATTCTACAGCTTCCAAGGTTAGTTGGGGGTAGATCCGCCGGAACTATAAAAGATCCTGGGTAATTTATTTGCTGCTTTGATGCCACTGTTGGACATTTTAACTTACAGCATTTCTTCATTTCTTGCCTGGTAGAAGATTGGGCTGAGTAGGTTGTTATCTGAGGTTTGATTTTTTTAAATGTAATTTTTATAACATTCTTTGTCTTTCAATAAGGTATATGAACAGATCAAAAGTACCTGGAGTAAGTAAACTCGTATTTTTTTCAGCTGTAGCCGAGTATCATTTTCCAGCTCTAGCCTGAAGCTTATCTCTTCTCCGGGAACAAAACCACGTTTAGATATGAGCATGTTTGCTTTGATTTTTCCAAATCCACACCATACCTTTTTAACTAAGGTGAAATACCCTGGTTGATTGGAGATGGGATACCAATTAAGATTATAGGAGCCCTGCACATTTATTTCCTTCTGGACCAACTTTTCCCATTTCCAGGGTCTTCTATATGAAACTTGAGCACTGTACATAACACCACCATGCTTACTTTTAAACGTGCTTGGCAAATTGGGAGGAAGTTGGTAGATGAAAGGTAACTCTGTGACTCCAGGCTCAATGGTCCTTGTTGCAGTGAAATTTCCTTTTGCAAAATATTTGTGAAGAAAAAAATTAGATTCATATATATTTGAATGGCTATTGATGCAATTCGATTCTACCTGGTTGAAGTAGCAAAAAACTCTGGTTAAAGTAAGTCTCAATTTCCCATTTTGATGTCAGATATTGGCGAAGGTTATCTCTTGTACTTCGTCCTTCCTTCCACTGAGTCCACGCTTTCCCCACAAAGGATATCGTCAGATCTATTTATGAAATCGGCGTAAGTAAACTTAACAGTTGAGTTGTCAGAAGACTTAATTAAACACTTACCATTGCTAAGCTGTCGCGTTTTCTCCGAGCCATTAATCACGATGACCTTTCCGACAACCAAGTCCCCACCCTTGTACGGACCCTGTCCTCTATCCAACTCTATTGTAATAGGCATTGTTGGAATTTTTCATACTCCATAAAGTTATAAATTACATATCGTCCAAAATTTTGAGAGTATCCCACTAATTTTTGTTCTCATCCTAGTAAGCTGCAATGCACAATGCTCTGCGCTTTTCCGTTTTAAGCTGACACGAGAGAATTTGGTGTGGGAAGAGAGAAATGGGGAAAAATTGCTATCAGCAATCAGTAACTTCCTTCAAATCGATTATGTAGTTGGTTGTTTGAATCTTAAGAATCAATTAACCTTTTGCCACCGCTTGAGATACACTATTTCTCATGTGCAAGAAATGGAAAGTTGAAGCTTTAAGCTGGCATGCAGCATGTAGAGCAAGGAGAAAGTTTGTGAAAAATAAATATCATTGACATGATGTCACAGAAAGCGAGAACACCTTGCTTGTTGTTCGTATGTAATGCACTGTGCACACTTTCCCTGGATATGTCGTATGCAATGGATGTGTTAATGAATTTTTCATGGAATCAATCAACAATCGATAGATTCCCACTTCTGATACAGTACACTAGTACAGCGCAACTGGACTAGGCTGTAGGCTGTCAAATGTTTCCTATATTAAGCCATTATAATGGCATATCAATTCAGAGCTGCTTGATATTCAATATTTGTATTTTGTATCATTATGAATGGCTCAATATCTGCCTCACTCAAACATTGGATTTACAACCTTTTACATGGTGTACATTACGGATTTGCTCATAATACACTTTTGACTGTGTTGTGAATGCGACTATAATTCCAATCAATAATAGGACAAACCGGCAAAAAGGCTTTCGCTATTCAGGCTATCTAACTATTTGTTTACAGTGAAAGTATCTGCATAGGTTTCGTTCATCGGTATGCCTATGATGAAAAGACGTCGGGTAAAAGCATGTTAAAATCATTCAGTTCATTTTGTAGGTAGTAGTAGGTCCAAGGATATCGGCTGAAATGTCAAAAGCTATTTGTCCACTTGAGCTTTATAATTTAACCACTAATAATTGGTGCCAGTCAGGGGAAAATTGCCAGGGTCATTTCAAAAGGGTACAATCCGGGTATCCTATGGGTTAAGTGAAAACAGAATGGTAATTATTTTTGTACAAGATATTGATATCAAGATCATTACAAAAACATATTGTAAATGTACAAAAGTGTTTGAAGAATTAGTTTAAACTGATGTGCTTTTGTAAAGGTTTACAAAAAATTTTACTATTATACAAATGATTTTTAATGTCTGACATAATTCCTTTATGTAAATAATTTCCTTTTGAGGAAATATTTGTACAAATGGCTGAGAAGAGAAGGTGGAATGAAGAATGACACGACAACATAGACAGGGCCCATTAAAAAAATATTTCGATGTTAACATTACAATAACCTTCAGATTATTCTTCCTTTTCATGATATTTCTTGAAGTCCCGACTTTTCAACTATGAATTGTATGACAACTTTTACCTTGTCAGAAATGTATATCATTTTTATATAAAAATCCGTGGTCAGCCAGTACATATAGCTAGAACTGAAGTAATGTTACTGAAGCGAAATCAATTTACACATATTACTGGAAACATCCAACTGAATGCTGCTGCTGTTTTACTTCCGACAAGAATTGATAACAATAACTCTAATTGTTCAACATTTGATAGCTAAGATTATTTTCACATACACACGACATGTGTTTAGTTAATTTCCCTTTTATGCAAAATAGAGCACATATTGAAAATTAGCGAGTGTACGACAAGGTCTCTCCGCACCCTGCTTACGCAAACTCGACATGTTGATGAACGTTCGTGCGATGGCTTATGTAACTACAAGCTCTCAAGACTAAGACTTAATATCAAACATAGAATGCACTTTCTTATATGTAAACTCAATCCTTATTGAAATTAATAAAAATTTGTATTGAAAATATTATGTATCATATAATTTATTGGTTAATGTAGTTAGCTCGATTGGATGCTTTGTGTGGAGAAAGAGCTTAATGCAGCGAAGAGGATTTTACATAATAACAGTAATTGTAGTTTTGTCTCTAATCAATCAGCCATCTTACACGAAATAAAATTCGGGAATACAATTGTAGGTAAGTAGTGTGTATTCATCGTCAGCTTCATAATTACAATAGGTATAATACTATATATTATGCTACAAAATAATGTTGAACGTTCAGCGGAAAATCCAATGATGAATGATATGTAATATTTTGTTATTATAATGTTTCAGACAAAATTCATTATGAGGTGATAAGCAAGCATTTTAACTTAAACATCGCAGTGTAAATAGATTTTGTGAATTATGAGATACCTTTCCTGTTAAGCAAAATCCAGTTTTACGTTTTCAAACAAGTAATCTTTAAATACCAATTATGCGTTCTCATTCACATCCTGTGCTGCAAAATATTTACAATATACGTAGTATATTCGTATGCAAACCGTAGTAAAATTTTGCTCAGATATCCGACTGGAGTTTCATAAATCCAAAATCACTTCCAGTTATTTTGAGCTTTTAATAGCCTTCCAATCCTATAATTCGTGTTTACCTTTTTATTCATTTGCATGTTTACGTCAGTGACATTAATTTTTGCTTAAATCTTGTATTTGCGTGCTATTCCATCATGCAAACCCAATATGATTAATCTTAATGCATGCTTTTTGCCAAGATGATCCGCTTTTTCTATGCAAAACCCAGAAATGGAATTGAAGGTATTGAACGCAGCGACTCCAAAATAGGTGTTTCGTGAAAAACCATCGAACATGCTTCGTCAATTCAGTAAAATAAAATTTTATGCAACTTGCAAATAATTGTTAACATAGCCCATAAAGTATTCAACTTGATCTCCTACTATCTCCGGTATTTCTGGATGAAACAAATTGTTTCTGATGTAAGTGTTTCATTTTCATTCTACAATAACTTTAACAATATACCAAACACAGTCGTGCCCCGTGCCCCAATCACGTTAAGTACACAGGCCAACGGCCGACTACGAACCAACGTTTCAACGTTTCGTTATCCAATCGACTATTTTAGAATTCATTGATAGTCAACATTTCCATCGATGGGGAAGAGTTGAGTACGTTTTTTTGTCAAATAAATAAGCAAATAACACATTTGCTAGCTTACAGTGGCAATGCCATTGCCCGTGACCTTTGACAGAGTGATTGTGAACTGTGAAAAAGTGTTGGCTGTTTCAATGTAATCCTCTGTTTTAAACCCTTGACTGAAGTTTTAGAACTGACGCGAAAGTGGTTTTTGAAAAGAAAAGGTCTCTTGCTGTTTACCTTGTACCATTCATTGAAGTGTAAGCTAACATAAAGGAACGGTTTTCCCGATCTGACTAGAGAAGTATGTTCTGTGTGCTATGACATAATATTAATTATTTGACAAAAATATTTTTTATGCAGCTAACATAAAGCTAAGACTCGGTGTACGAAGAAAACGAAACGTAAGTGTTTTATTGTAATTATCATAAAAAAACAGGCCGTTCTCGGTACATAAAAATTTTATACATGTCGTAGTGGTAGTCGGTAGGTTGAAGTGTTGGATAAGTATAAGAAAACCAAATAATCAATATCGGTAATCAGTAACTAGCTTGTGGTTTTGCATCATCCGTGCTTCTCTAGTCCGTACACAGAGGTTTATATTAATTGCATAAATCCAATTTTTTTTCCTTGCAGTATTCCTGGAAGAGATCTTGCAGATGGACTGATGCAGTTTGGATCGCTCCTTCCTTTCCTCACTTCATTTTGCCGTAATTTGTCGCTGGCGTCTTGTGTGTGTTGTCACAGCCATGTCGGTCGTTTGGAATAAATTAAGCTTCTCAACGGAAGCTTCAACAGTTGAAATTTTAGCTTCCAAAATCTCATGTGGCAAGCTGGAACCAACGGAAAAGGAGATTTTGAAAAACCTTCACGGAAGAATAGATACAGGCGAGTTGGTTGCAATTCTTGGCCCATCCGGCGCCGGGAAAAGCACACTTATCAATTGCTTAATTAATGGAAAAAACTATCCGGGATTCCAAGGGGAAATTTTCGTTACGGGATTAACCGAACCAATTCGAGCAAGTTTGATTAACCAGAATGAAGGGGAGCACTTGTTGCCTGCGCTGACTGTTGCACAGTCTTTGAGATATGCTTCAAAGCTGAAAAATCCTGCCGCAACACCAAAAGCTGTGCATGAGGAAATCGTGAGAAATCTGATTGTGGAGCTGAATCTGAAAAACTGTGAACATACGTTGGTGGAACAATGCTCCAACGGTGAAAGAAAACGATTGGCCATTGGACTGGAGTTGACAGCTTTCAAGAAGCCCCATTTTCTCTTTCTGGATGAACCAACTTCTGGACTGGATAGTTTTGTTGGATTCAAGGTAAAAAGGCAATATGCTGTGCTAACTTTATATGCGATATTATGTATTTTAGAAGTTTTGTATGTGCAAAAGATTAACTATATGTAAAGTTTAATATATTAACAATTTTTTAATTCGATGACCAACAGGTAATTAAACTTCTCTCTCGTCTGGCAAAAGCGCATAACATGGCCATCATAACGACAATACACCAGCCTAGTGCCAAGCTTTTCATGCAGTTTGACAAAGTGTTCATACTGTCAGGAAGTGGAGAAATCATTTTTGACGACCAGCCAGCTAAACTTAAGAATATGCTAGAAGACTGTGGCTACAATTTCAGCACTGGCTTGTATGAAAACCCGGCGGATGTCGCCATTGAGCTCGCTTCATCGATGAACAGACGACATATCTCAAAGGATGCACTTGATGATCTACCTATGGAATATTATGATGATAATTTGTTTCTAGTGGAGTTTTATGATGGTGTGAATGCAGATTGCTCATTATCAGACTCATCGTCCGACAGTTCCGAAACTGATGACTTCCAAAGAATATGTAAGAAAATGATCAGGAAGGTCAGAAATTCATACGTGGATTTCATCAAACCTTTGGAAGAACCTTACCAGACTGAAGTACATATCACGAGACAAGAGAATGGTATATGTAGTTCGAACAAATCTTCGTTCAGTTTTCACATACTGAGGATCTTGTTCATTCGATGCTGCCACACTGCAATTTTTAAGGAGAAGAAGTTTACGTTCATCAAACTGTCGCTGCATTTTGTTGTGGCGATAGTGCTGGCAATGCTGTACCAACGAAATATTGGAAAAGCAGACAGTTGCATAACCTTGATATATCCTAATGTGGATGGACACAATTGCTCTTGTGTCGTCACCCCGGAATCATTAAGGAGCCACAGTGCTGAGCGGTCAAACAAGAATGTGACATTCCAATTCTTCAGTCTGCTATTTCTCATGTTTGCCTCTTTAATGCCCACCGTTCTGAGTTTTCCATCGGAAATGAAGGTTAGTTGTTCATAAATTGTTTTGAATTAAGTTAATGTAAATTATATATTTTTGGTTTTGAAGCAGTAATATGATTATTTTTGTGTTTAACAGCTATTTATATGTGAGTTCCGCAACGGCTGGTACTCAACGTCTACTTACTACATTGCCAAAACTTTCACGGAGATCCCATTTCAACTGCTGTTTCCATCTTTATACGTCTATTTTCTGTATTGGTACAGTAGTCAATTGGGCATGGACGAATGGTATGAAGGTATTTTGGGATTCATGACTAGAAGATATGCTCATTTTCTCTGTGTGACTATTCTTTGCTGCTTCATCGCACAAGGTCTGGGATTCTTGATTGGAATTTTATGTGTTCGATCCTTCAACATATCTATAATCCTCTCCAGCTCACTTCTACTCTTTTTGTTCCTCTTCTCAGGCTTCTTCGTCAAAAGGGTACAAATGAGTGAAAGTGTCTCTTGGCTTACCTATTTTTCTTTTGTACGATTCGGTTTAGAGTCCCTATTATTGATTATATATGGAGACTCTCGCTGTGTCAAGCCAAAATACTCGTCTGTCCTTGTAGTGTTTGACTTAAATGATCGTGATGTCTCATTTAATGTTTCAATGTTACTTTTACATTTAGTCATGACACGAATTTTAGCTTTTATTTTATTCAAGCAAAAGGCTGATCCACTAATGTTTCGTTCCAAGTTAAAATTCCTCACGAGTTGTTTTAAACAGAGTAACAAGCACATGGAAAAGGTTATGGGGGCCTCTGAAACTCTATGATCAATTTATGTATCAGTAAGTAGGTAATTAAGGTATGAAATTTAAAAAAAAAATGTGTGGAATATTGTGCTGTATATTACGTACATTATCAAAGTTCAATCACTGTAACATATTTGCTGACTTCAATCGTCCTATATTGTCTGTAAATATGAAATTCATTAGCTGTATTTGTTACTCTATTTTTGTATGTGAAACTACTGATAAGTTATGTATAAATTAGTTCCGTTTTCTTACAAAAAACTTGTATCTTTGACTGTTGAATTTTTTATATCTCATTTTATACGTTTGGTAGTATGTAGGTGTGCAGTGGGTGACTTGGATGTATGAAATAAACTGGATGGAATAATTTATTATTTAATATTTGTACATTTCGTTTCACATTCATTCATGTTCGCATAATATTAATTTAAAGTTTCGCTGTCGCATCCCTTGCTTGTTTTGGTTAGCGCAAGAGCTTTGTAAATACTTGCTCTCTTTTATTGCGAATTAAAAAGGAAACGTGTCGTAGGGCGTAGTATGCGCTGTAGATAGGTAGACAGGGAAGGACTGATCGTAAACTAGGTATAATAGGAGCAGGAAATAGTTCTCACGACGAACTACTCAGGAGCGTTTGCTTCGTATTATTATTATATTTTAATACGTTTACCCATGCATTTATGATTCATATGATACTGTCATATATATAAGGTGGATGGGACATTTAAGCGTAGTACATAAATAGAAACGTAACCAATGCAGCGTAACAGAAATCGTATTGGATTGAAACTGAAGACCTCCATTTCTTAACACTCTTTATATGCCTACCTGCGTATCTCCTGTCATTTTAAATTTTTCCCATAATGCATAATATCTATATCAATAGGGCAGTAGGAGCAGAGTAGGACATGCTACATGAAGTAGACAAACAAATTATAGAATAATATGTATGTAGTTGATGCACCTTCACAGGTATAAAAGTGTGTAAGTTGTGTTCGCACTATATTTTGTTTTATCAGCAGCCCCGTCCAAGTTAAATGCGGACAGAACAAGGCAAACGGACGTTTTTAGATTGTAAGAATGAAAACGTTGTGTTTGACATATACGTATTTCTCTTGGTTCAATGCTGAATTGGAATGAAATCAACTCTTTTTACATTAGTACTACAAGCAAAGTAGAAACCTTGCATACGACAAATAATATCATTGTTTTATAATTTGCCCCTTTAACCCTCAACAAGAGTGAATGGCAGTTCCTGTAGTTGTTTCTGTGTAGTACATAGTATATACTCTCGCATTTTACATGAATGCAAAAATTTATTTTAAAAACACTTACTTATTTCTTTAACTCGTTTTTCAAAGCGAAGGACTTCAACCATAATTAGAAGACAATGGACTGGTAAAAACTAAATTTGGATCATACCACTCATTCATAAAAGTCCGTCTACTTATTCATTGATACATGCCTGCAAAAGTTGCAATAAAGAATTTGCCTGGAATATTTGATGTTATCGTATAATAATAGTGTAAACAATAAGAGTGCAAGGAAAGATGCGTCATTATTGCTCAATCATATTTACTTATTTATTTATTTTTAAACAAAAATATGAGCTGAAAGTTAAGGCCGTCTTGTCAGTCTCCTCAACACTCAACTCAACCTTTTAACATTGCATCTTGAGTTTGGCGAATCTGATCATGAGGATTTTTTTTAAATTGCTGCTTTTAACTTGTATTGAGCTTAATATCAAACAAACTTTGCCATTATCTTGCGTTAAGGCATTGTAAGGGGAAGTTGACGAGTTGACATTTAGGTAGATGTAGTAGTAGTAGCTGATAAAGTACCACCAAAATATCTCCCTCCTACTCTTATCATCGTTTTATTAACAATCATACAAGCATTTTATATTTTATAAGAAACCACGTTGCTGTTGTAAAAAAATATAACAATGAAAAGCTGACAACAGGATGTAATTCAGAGTATTGTGGGATAATAGTTAATGCATAATTGTGTCCGCTTCTTTTTTATTGTGCGCACAAAGTTTGAGCTGCTGCAATACATACGGAACGACATCATCAGACATTGTATAGTAAAGAGTGAGAAAGCTTCTTCACTTTACTTTATAAGCTTGTGCATTTTTTGTTAAGATATCCATCAACATGCATACAAAGGAACGATGATAGAGAGCATCAAACGAATGAGCTTAAAATATGTAAGACAATCCAAGATTCACACAGAAATTGTAAATTAAAGCATAAATGCATATAGTCTTCAAAGAATGAAAACTGTGCCAACCGACTTCAATTCATTTTAGCTAATACGGTAGGTAAAGAGAGTAAAGACATAATAATCACAGGAATCCCTTACTACTAAATTGTAAATATTGTGTGCACGATGCACAATATAAAATACGAAATGATGAAAACTATTTTTTATAGATTACTCATATATCTAAAGGGTTTATACGAGCTGATATACCTTCCTACGCTTGCCTCGTGTATGTTTTCTTCCTTAAAAATATTATATTGCATATTACGTATTATATTTTGTTTTGTATATCCGTCTAGAGAGAGAACTTCTTCCTTCCTCTATCTCATAGCCAGTAAAAGAAATCTACAAATTTTGTAAAGACAAAGGACCAACGCACTCTCCATTTGTAACATAACACATCATCATACGCAGCATATCGAGTCTTTTTTTAAAATCAACTCATTCACGGATTCCTTGATTTCTGCACAAAAATAAACCGTTCGTCCCAACTCTGTCATGTGGAACAATCCGTTTTTGGTCTGAGGAGTAGTAGCTCGGTTTGATTCTGTTGATGATTAAAGATGATGAAGGAGTGCGCAAGCTTCATAGAATTTCAAATGATACGTTATGGTGCATACTGGCGTCGTAGGTAACACTTCGAGCAATACTTAATGGTTCAAGGTAGGGAAGAGCAAAAACAGCTCACCGGTAAAAATTTGCAGGTTGCTGCATCAAACACACATTAACAAAGATCCTTTTTTTCTTCTGTACTTGCAAGTCTGCCTGATTTCAGGGGCACAATACTTTGCACCAAAAATCTTTCACAATAAGTTTAGCGATAAGATTCTACTTTGTATTTGCTAACAAAGCTTGTGGAATTCCACTGTGACATCATTCACCCCCAGTCAAAAAATGTAATTGTGAGGAAGACACTCGCAGTCCTACATATAAGCCAAATGAAGCTTCACAAGTGCATTCACGCATTACACTGTTGGCTGTGCTACACCTACACCGGAAATTACAAGGCAGGTGGAAAGGAAGGGGGCATCCCTGCGCTAAACGATCCAATTGTCGTGTCATAAAAGAACATAGGTAGGCATATAAAATAATCATGAAACAAAGTAAACCCAATCTCCCACCAAATTCGATGTTACTTTCGTAGAATTGCTGGTGTACTTAAAAATTATATATTATCTGAATATTAGAACAGTATTATAGTATCCTAAATTTTTCTTGATATCCTTTACTGCGATATAGTAGAAACAACAAAAAGTCAATACAGTCAATTTTTATAGATGTAGTAATTACATCAATTGCCTATCATCTTTATTTTCGTTTCCTGAAATGATGATGATATCCTCAAATATCGGCAAGTTGCTGTACTGGCACCTTTGCATTAAGTACCCGTCAATCCGTCTCAGCTCCTACATGTATTTTTGTACATACAACATATAATTCGTGCGATTTCTACTTTTCAAACAAAATATGGTAATATGTAGGAATTTATTTTAAAAATTGAACCGATGAACGCATCACGTATCGTTAACATGTTTGGACAATCTATGGACATCATACTAATAATAAATAAGTAAATCGTACGACCAAAACTTGCCCTTATATTATCTGAGAGGCATAAGTCTCTCTTTCGTCGCGTCGTCGTTTTCTTTTCCCCACCACAAGAAGTGAAAAATTCGAAGCAACCAAACACATATTTAGTATTTATTTTCTAAGGTGCAGACAAAAATCTATCTATCTGTCTGATATAGCGCTTTATAACAACGCTGAGCGTACCACAACTTGTATTATTGCATTATTAGAGTGCGAGCAAGAGGAGAGCAGCATGAACGTGATAAGCAACAATGGCAAGGCAAAGGGGAATATCTCGCGTTCTATTACGTTTTCATTTCTATACCTAAGCAAGCACAGGTATACCTTATCTCCAACCCTTTAACTTTACTGATGCGATGACTGTGTTCTTCTTGGTAGCAGAAAAGCAAAAACAGCATCATCAAGACTATATGCCATGCGTCTTGATTGCAAGCTAAAAGTTGGAAAGTCTCTCATTGTTGAAGGATGGATGCAAAGCGCTCAACTCAGAGATGCCTTCGCTGCATGCTGTTGTTTCACTGTTAAGGTGCAATAATGTAATGTGAGTAAAGCAAGGTAATAATGTAAGACGTAACTTGCAAGACGCAACAAAGGATAAATATGTATACACGCTGTATACGCTTAGAAAAATCATGCCGAGATGCAAGTTTGCTCTAAAAGTAAGTAAAGTTAACTCTTTCCCTCGTTGAAAATGTGGCTTAGCCGTCAGTAGTGATCCGTACACCTGGGACCACACTTCCTTTGTAGCCCACATTTTTGTATATGACTATTTTCAGTGTTATTTGTTGTCCTGTTTGCTGCCTATTACGAGGACGTGCATGCAGCATCATCATTAACAATACAGAGCAGGAAACTCAGTTATTTTTGGATTTTACCTAGGTGTGTGTGATCAAAGAGAAAAGAAAGAAAAAAAATCTTGGAGATATTAATGATTTTTATTTCTCACTACTAAAAAATTATTGTTTTGTATGTGAATAAGTTGAAACACGCAGACTAATGTTCTGCTAAAGTGAATGAGTGACTGTAAAGCAGAAAGTTTGCCTGGAGCAGCACAAGAAAAAAAGAAATCTGAAGTGCGGATTTGTGGATTGGTGGACGGCTTAGCAAGGCCGTATTGTCGTGGAGTGTGGCACAGTGACCGAGTTTCTGGTCTGGATATGTACTTCATGTTTGTCTGGATGAAAGTTTACGGTGCGTGACGCGTGAATACTAATTTCAAAGAGGACATTGCCATTGTTTTAAAATATAATAATTTTATGAATACGATTTTTCGCATCAGTGCTGTTACTGCGGTTAGCAATTACTGTATACAGCGTAAAACAGTAATAAGTGTTTCCAGCAGTTTCATACTGGTTTTATGAACCTATAATAATAGTATGCAATAATAATTATGAGCAATTATAACACACCTTGGGATTCCGGTTTTGTTTCGGATGTTCCTCAAAAAGTGTAACTGTTGAATAACTGCTTTCAAAGCTTATTAAATATCGAGCAATGTAAATTTGAAGCAACGCGTAGTCTATTAATGAGCTGAGTTTTTCGTTTGCTGTCGGTAATTCTATAAGGAATTATTAGAGGAAAAATGCAAAGAAAAACTGTAAAAATTCTGTGTTTTGTGTATTACATGTAGCGGACCCTAAAAATTCCGCTTTCGCTTCATGTAGTGATCTTTTAATTACACATCACTCATCATCTCCGCCACTTCCTCTCTCCTTCCCCAAAAAAAATACTTGTAGGGATTTTTTTTTTGTAGAAAACTGCTATTCAAAAATAAACAACTAACAAAATTAATATTCCTCCTTTGCTTCTAATAATAATAGCACTTATAAAATAGCCTGTTGCTTAATGCAGACACTTCATGCATTATATGAAAACTGTGTTTCCTCCTCATCATCGTAACACATTAGCATGATTGTGGTTTGGGTTTCTTTAAAAAGACTGCTGAAAAATCATTGAACAACAGCCACAGCAGCACACTTATACAATACCTCTTGATACCCTGTACGTACTCGATCGTCGTGAAGAAGTGGTTACAGGAATTTGATTATCTAACCTTGTCTAATAAAATCCTCTGAAAAGAAGTTCTCAACCTGAGCGGTAGTAGAATCAGAATCCACGTCGAGAATATATTTCAAATGAAAATATATTATTATGCACACATTCAAAATAACCGAAAAAATCATAAGAAGAGGATGAGCAGGAAGGATGTAGTATAAAATCCATTCTACCTATTCTAGAGTACCTACTTTCCTTTATATTTGGGTTTTATAGCGAGCCAAGCACTTTTGTAACCATCCAAGACTTGGCTGATTGTTTTATACATTTTTAATACTACACACAGGTTATATTTAAAGTGATTGCTGACTGTGAGTGCGTTACGTTTAAGTTTCAAATCTTTTTTGTTAGTCAGTCAAGCAGACTTCTTATAAACCTTAAACTTCATACTTCAACTGCAACCACCTTTTTTCTACCGAACACTTACGTGATGGATGAATCTTCTTGTAATAATTTCCAATGAGTGAATTTCAAGCTGTAAAATATAACTGACCGGTCAATGGTGCTCAATACACTGCTACTTTATGTGTAGCAGACTTATAGTATGTTTTTCAAGAAATAATCATAATAATCTTTCTGTTTTTTCGTTCTGGCTTACCCTTTTCATGTGTGTATGAATAAAAATGTAGGTATTTTCGTTTCCACTCAGACTCATTGTAATTGTAATGTATATCTATATACACTCAGGCTTTGTTGCTAATCGGCTTGCTCTCGTGCTATGATGTTGATAATGAAGATGATTCTGGTGCGGTTACACATTTTACTGGTGTTAGTTACTTTTTGCCATTGCCAGAAGTGCGGGCTCTTTTCTGTCTTTTTTTTTGTTGCTTCTGGCTTGAAATTCAAGAACTATAATTGAAATGCTTTTGTTTTAGTTAGATAAATTATTTTACCGAATGCGAAGTAAATAATATGCGTTGCATAACAGACCAGACCGAATTTGATGTACCGAATGCTCTGAATAATGTGTAGAGTCCTGTATTGTTTTCAGGCTTTGCAATATATTATTATTACATTGTTTTATATGAAAAGAAGCATCCTTATTCGAAAAATTGTTGTAGGACTGATCGCGAGAGTTGATTGATATATTTCGGCATGGCGCTGCTTGCAGCATTTTGTGAAATGTAAAATTACCGTTTGATGTCATATTACTGATTGTAGGGAATCGACCCGATATATAAATGCTAAGCGCTTTCCATACAAAAAAAACAATGTTTTGCTAAATCAGGACAGTAATTTCATGAAAGTAACAGAATACTTTGATATGTATGAGAAGTATGGAAAAGTTATGACAGGATATTTGTGCTATTTAAAAGTTTTAAGAGTCATGAAAAATATATGTATGTATGAATTTCAGGCTGAAGACGGGGGCAAAGAGAGACCAAGAACGGATGAGAAGGGTTTTAGGGGAAACCCTAGCTTCTGCTGGCTTCTGTCAGCTCATAGACATCGGCAAAATCATGGGGACGCTTAAATTCTAAAATAAAGTGTCTTCGTCAACTGTGTAATTCTTGTACTAGTTGTTAACGTGGTTAACAATGTGAAACATGTTAGAAATTGAAGAGTGATCTTACAGAATAAATTGTGCTAAAGTGACAAATGTTATCATAAAATCACAAGCTGATGGGTGCAAGGACAATTTCAGCTCGATGAAAATCGGACCAAGACAAAGTGCAGAGTGCTCTATAAACTATAAACTCATTTATCTTTTCATATTACTTTTGTGCGTAAGTTTGTATAAGATAAATTGAGAGGGAGTGTAAAGAAAGGACAATTATCGAATAATCAAAACTGTCCATACAATCATCCTCACAATGGGGTGGTTCAAATTATCTTCGAGTGGTGATGTGATTTTGGACACCCAACAAAAGGAAAGCATAATGACGACACAGCAACAATCCAATAACAAGAAATTAAAGCGTGGCAGTAACAGCAACAGTTTATTTGGTACAAACTCGTTACGTAATCGTTATTCAGTTTCAGCCCGAGTTAGACATGGGCCTCTGACAGCCAATTCAATGCTATCGTCGTCACCATCAGCGTCTTCATCTTATATGCTCCTTCTTCTCGTAACTTTTGCCTACATTGCATGCACATTTGCGGATCCGTTGTCACAAGGTAAGAAGAATATCCATCACTAATAAACTTATGGGCTAAAATAAACGCTTTAAAGGATGCAATATTAAGGCAGTCTTAAATTAATAATTGCATCTGCTGTAGCCGCTTAGTTAAAACTAAACTGCTTTGTATGATTAATTATTGATTACTGGGGCTTTGAATTTTGAACGTTATAGGGAGACACAATAGTACATAGGTATATATATTTTTCCATATAAAAATACTGTGTTATTCCATGCTAATTGCAATGTTGACTTGCCGAGCAAGATTTGGTGGGCCAAGCACCAATGTAAAAAGTTGCAAAAATCTAACGTATGTGTTCTAGACATTTACTTTTATGAATACTGTCGTCATTATTAAAAGTTTGTGTGAATGAAAATGGTGCAATCGTACAGTGTAGAGAGAGAGATCGTAAAACAGATCCATTTTCTGCATTTTCCGAGAGTAAACAATGGGGAAAGTATGTTTACTTATGATTGTGAGTGAAGCGACGGAATTGTTTCAAATGTGTATATAATATCTGCAGGCACTAATGAATCAGATCAAGTTCAGTTTTGCTGAGGGTACCTCCATTCATCATCACATGTCAAAAATTTTCCGTCCCGGTCTACCTTTTAACATTTTTCTTGTGCAAAATTATAGCATTTTCATAATGAAAGACAAGATCCTGCTCATTAAGCTCTTATAATGAAAGCTTAGACAGGGAATCAGCACAAAGGCTCCGCGGAGTATTTGGTTTGCAGTTTTATGGATGGTTCTCTTATGCTCAGTTTGCTGCAGTAA
The DNA here is from genome assembly GCA_034700605.1 of Willowsia nigromaculata. Classification (NCBI taxonomy): domain Eukaryota; kingdom Metazoa; phylum Arthropoda; class Collembola; order Entomobryomorpha; family Entomobryidae; genus Willowsia; species Willowsia nigromaculata. The sequence continues at coordinate 29,943 of JAQIXX010001019.1, forward strand.
ACAATGAACAGTAGCTAGAGTTAATAGCATTTTCCACAAAGTGTGAGTGATCTGGAAACACTATTCTTAATACACATTCTTGCAATTTCTGCGTCGCAATTCTGTATCAATTCGACTGTTGTTTGTTGCCAAATCGAATCGTACAAAATTTGATAGATAATGTGTGCATACATAACTACTAAAATTTACATTTAATCTATGATAGTTAATTTTTATATTGCCACATGGCGTCATGTCAGATTATTCTATATTCTGTTCTTACACATAGTTTCATTTAGTAAGGGATTTTCGTGAGCCACAAGATGTGTGTAGCGAATAATCAGTGTCCAATCAAAGCGTTTGATCTTGATCAAATGAAATGAATCAAATTCAACTGGCAATAATTGAAAAAAGAAATAATCAATTTTATAATCTGCAATTTTAGCGTTTATCATGCGTAAGAGAATTCAGTTCATATTTGCCATATGTACCTACCTAAAAGTCATTGTTTCTTCAGAGAGATTACCTTTGTTCGTTATTGTTCTGTGCGTGCACATGTGCATGCAAAAAACTTCTCCAAATCGAAGTCAAAGTCCATTAGTCTTTGCAATAATATATAATAAAGCTATTAAAATGCATATATTTATTTAATAATAATCATTTAGCACTAGAAAATCGTTGCTAATTGCAAAAACGTATTAGGAAAGCTTTAGACATCTAATCATAAAGTCATTGAATCGTCAACTGTCTAATAGATATTCAGAATAGTAAACGGTTGTTTGATATCTATCTGAAACATATGAACGATAAGCAGTTTGAAAATTCTACGTATTTATTATTATTACTATTGCGAGCTCTTCATGTATGGTCATGCATAATCCTTTAAAAAGCTCGATTAGGAAATTTATTTTTAAGGGCTCGGCTCCTATTGTTTGGTCATTTTGTGCAGCCCTTTACTTGAAATAATAGCTCAGAGTATTCACTCCAGCATGACCACCGCAATATTCGACATTCAAAGATTACGTCTACATTCGTTAAATCTTTAGTCGTTCGTTCATTATTTTCAAATCTGATTCAAAGCCATTTACGCCAGTACACTTATCTTTGTTACTATTGTTTGCTGGTAACAAAGGTGCCCTCATCGTCATCCCATCGCACTATCGTTGTAATTGTAAGTAGCTACGTAATACTCTCATTTTCAGTAGGCGGTCGGGCAAAGGTGCCCTCAACCCCAACCCAATTGACACAAGGTAATTTTTGATAATGCACTGATTAGAAATGGCTCACCTTTGGTGAACTACATTGTCTTGAAATTAAAAACGAAAATTTAAACTTTAATGGGTATATACTTTTACAACGGCAATAAATAATAAGCGCAATAATTTTTCGTCAATCTGCTCCTTCTTAACAAAGATTCAAAAAAAAGCATGTATGTAGAGGTCTCATTAACGAGTGTATGTTCATTACAACGTATACTAGAAGTAGTACTTATTACGTTTTGTCTTGTGTTGAATGCAAATAAGGAAGATTCAAAAGTCAACAGTCAACCTGTAACGACGTCATTTTAATAACCCCAGACCAGTTTCACTCTCTTTCACAAGCTCTCTGCGTTTGAATGAGTCTTTGATGCTGCAAATTTTGGCTGACGCTGTGCATAGTTGTTCGTTTCTATAAAGGAAAGATTTGATTACTTTTATTATTTCAATAGCAATTATATCCCGATTCTTCTCCTCCCCACTGATTATTTCTGTCTATATGTGTAATCTTACGTCCTGCTCAACAACGATGCTTTGAAAATGTTAATCCCATAATATTTCTGTATTGAATAGTCTATTGAATACGGATGGAATGAGCGAATACTAATGATCTATTGATTTTTCATTCTCCACTCCACTTGAGTTGAGATGTTCAATCAAACAATTTTCCTTTCATTTGGCTCGGAAATTACCTATGTACAGAGTTGTGAAGTGTATGCATAATATTATTATGCGCTTTTCGGTATAGGTATCACTACTGTGGCAGTGAGGCATTAGGACATGCTACCTCAACTCTTTAGTACAATGGTGGCATTGCACTTACCTTTCTTGATGTCATCATTCTGATCAGTATGCAACAAGAAGAATCTCACTTGTACTGATCTGTATATACAGTTGTTGTGCATGATGAAAAAAGAAATCGTCGAGTACGTAATACCACCACCACCACCAGGAACAACTTTTCTGCATTCTTAAACTCATTGAACAATCGTAAACAAATGTTATATGATATGTTTCTCAAAAGTTGAGAAATGTATTACGATGTAGTACCCGTGCCCATATATAACGAAAGTAAGTGAAGTGCATGCAGTATTCAGGATCTTCAAATTTAAAAATGGAGAGTCTTCTTCATAGTCACCATAATGTAACAAAATTATATCATTTGACAACTCACAACTTGTATGTGTGTGCAATTCGGCATTTTTATTGAAATATAACTTGAAATATACTTTTCGTTTCTTTCTTTTGATCAATGGAAACTTGAATAAATTTTATTTCTGGTGTCACATAGAGTGTTATTTGCTGTGACATTGACTTATGAAAAATTGCAGTGTGTACTGTGTACATTATAGAATGATACATTTTGCCTTTTGTTATTGTAGACTGAAAAACTACATCAAAACCAAAAGATCAGGTGCAACAAAGCCGGTTGACGATCCCATAAACTCTCTGTCTACCACCTCTACTACATCTAATTATTTCTCATTTACATTTTACTATATTCAAAGAGATTTACACGCAATATGTAATACAATATGCACAGATCATGCACACTTATGATTCATAATATTACTGTTTGATCAGCGTGATGAGATGGAAAAAAGACGAAGGACCTCTGATGACACACTTGCATAAATTATTGGGAAATTTTCAAACGGGTGATTTGTTTCTGTTTCGATTTTACATCTGCGTTTTACCTGGCGCTTGAGCTGTTTCACCTTTAATAGGCAATTTGGCTTGAGAGATCGGCAAAGGCTTTTCTTTTAGGTTTTGTGGTTTTACCAGATACGATTATGATTATTATACATCAATACACTATGCTGAGTCGCAGACATTTTAAATTTTACCCATCAATCGAAACGAATCAGAGTTGAGTATCATTTTAAGGCACTTCATGCTCAGCTCACCAAGCTTGAGGATAATAGGTTAATATAATTCAGTTTGATCATGGAAAAGGTTAAGGGTCTGTTGGTGTACAATTTCCTTATTGCAAACGACTACTGACTTCTTCAGTGAGTCTCCTGCAAGTCATCGTGATGATGATTATGACATAAATGCTTGCCAATTTTAAGTGGTAAAGACATTTATTTATTTAGAAATGTCGTTTTGAAATTACCTGTGTGGCACATGTCGATTGCATATAACGCAACGAATCAATTCGTGCATTTTACTCGAAGCATCAGCACCATCAATATCTCTCGTCGAATTGAACAATAATATTGATCCATTATTTCTTCCAATATGATAGCATATACTCTGGGAAAGGTGATTTTTATGATTATGCAAGCCCTTTCTGCATCAAAAGAAGCTAAAGTAGTAGCCAAGAAAAAAAGCCAATAATCAAGTCAATTTTAAATTCTAAATGTGAGCTGATGATGATGACAGTTATAAGTAAGCTTATAAATACAGGCATTCTGATTCAATGCGTGCCCTAATCGAGCCAACTTCTCAGCAGCAGTAGTAGTGTCATGTCACGTCATACACTTTTTAAAATTAATAATAAACACTTCAAAAATGTAACCGCCACACAAACACGTTTCTCTCAATGCAATTATTATTTACTCTCGTGGTTAAATAAATATTGCATTGGAAGATGAATCTAACGAAGATGAGGAGGGTGGAAAATATTTTTTAGCCATTTTTAGATGTTACCTAACGCATAGTTTGAAAACTTACTACTTGCCTAGTATCACTGTAATTTTATTAGGTCACTTATCTCATGACTTTTGAATTTGTGTCACATCCCATAATCATGCGCTAGACAAATGGTGTTGGTTTTTTAAATATTTGGTTTGTGACTATAGTTTATAGGACAGCATATATCGTCCTCAGATAGCATTTTATTTATTTTGATTTTCATACTAAACAAAAAGCCCCGGTGATTTGCTTCTTCTTTTCATTTCAATATCTTCTGCGGAATTCAACACAAATCTTCAAGAATTGAGCAATTTTATAATGTGTCTAGTGAAGTCATCAGGTACAGTCATGTAAAATTTCTTTCAAATTCGAGACTACCCACAATCAAATGCTCAGCAAAAAACGAAGCATCCTGCCCATTACCCTATAAACGCACATTCTCTCATTGAAATTTGAACTTTTCGCTTGACAGATAGCGCAAATTTTTCTTTGAAAATTTGATCAGTATAATATATATTGATGATGATGAGATTCGATAACTTTTTCATATTTTTCTGCAGATTCAGCGTCAAAGTCTCGTCTCTTTTAAGTTACATATATGATTATTCATCATTAGTTCATCTTTCATTACAGTCCTTAAATTATAAAAAACATAATATGCATTGAACAACATGTAATTTTATTAATAAAGTGAATCCTGAAGGTGTACAATACCTAGTACGTGCTCCTTGATGTGCACATCGTGTGTTTATTGCTCGTAACAGGGTTGTCAAAATATCATTTATCGTTATCACAAGATATAATCTACGATCCTGGTGCCTACTAGTCATGACTGTGTCAACATTATACTTTGCAGAAGCTAATAGGACAAAGTCAATGAAAAATTATTAATTCTGTATATTACATGTACATGTATGAATATTTATACATTTTGCCTGAAGCCTTTGAAGCAGTGTTATATGAATGTGATTATCAAAACTGAAGATGTGCTTTTGCAATTTTTTGCTGAGGGAAAGGCTGTGCTGTGTGCCATCATCTAAGCAAAGTATACCAACGAAAGATTGTTATTTTTTATTTATTTATATACAGTTTTGTACTTGATACATTGTATCTTCTAATGAAAGTAAAATTGAATGGCTGGGAATCATCATATAATAAGATAATGGCAAAGATTATACTTGGTCCGTCCTCGAATCAATAGGGAAGAAAGACGTGTTTTCAATCTGTAACAAAAAGCGCTACACGTATAAAACCAATTGATGATGTACTTAAGCAAAAGATATTCAACAGTGATAGCGGTATCTTTTTATTGAAAGAATATTGATTTTTTATAATGCCCATTTGTTGTGCATGTACACTATAGTAAATAGTATGATACCAGTAAGCAACGTGAGAGGGTTCAATAAAATTCAATCCTTGATTTCTAGTCCTTGCAAATTGCATGGGCGGTTATTGATGCGATGCGTGTTTAGCGTCATATTATCATCAAATTGAAAGAACGAACAAAAGTAATTATCCTATCAGAACGGTAGCACAGATTATATAGTAAAAGTAAACTGATAGCAAAAGTGAAGACAGTACAATAATAGTAGTAACGATGTGGCTGTCCGCTCCATTATCCATTTTGTCGGTTGGTATTGGAAGAACCTAATATTTTTGCGTTCACAGTGACTTCAGTCACAGTTGCACTTAAAAATCATTGAAGAAGACATCACTGATGCACTGTGTTCAGTATTATATGCAGTACCGGTAACCGTTTCAAACCAGATTGCTTGCATGGTATAAAAGGTAGGTAGGTAATACAGGTATGTACGTGGGTGAATTATTGGTAATTACTGCATCGAACATCAAATGCGAATTTTGTTTGATACACTTATTGAGCTGAATTGCTGTCACGTGAGGTTGATTCTAAAGATGAAAATAAAAACTTTTTCTTTTATTCAAAGACGTGAAAATGAACTGGCTCTCCTGTTATTTAAATGTATTATCAAACCAACTGCGTGCACAAGCTGCAAGTTTGATTCATTCAAGTGGGCATATTTCATGGGTTTATCGTTATCATAACTTTGCTCTCCATTGTTGCATCAACTTTTAGACTACTTCTGCTGATGGCTGTAATGATGATGAAGGTGACGTCGACGTGCATTGTTGTGTGGGTTTATGCATCTGCCTATATACAATGTGCGTATATAGATTTTCAATAACGCAGTAACGCAAAAATGCATTATTAGCAAACAGACATGGCTCATTAAAGCAGAATAAAAAGGAAACCAAATTTAAGCAGTCACTCATCGAGATTACGATAAAGATAGGGATGGTTTTGATTGTATACCTATCTATACACGACACTGTTTGTTTGCATCTTCTACTCACAAACTTGTGTTATTATTCCTCTCTGACTGGTTGACTTTCTCTGAAAATATTTCAATGTGTTTTCTCGCCCAAGCTTAAAGCTGCGAAGCAATCAGTCATTTTGTCTCAAAGGGCTCCTCTAAGCAGATGGGATGAAGAAGTAAGTACTCTAAAATTCAATTTACTTCTTACATCTTATCGTCATCCATCGTGCTCACAACCAGAGGTTGAACTTTTTCTGAAATGAGTTATTGAATTGACTTTATTATTAGCGATAAGGTATAAATCAACCAACATTTTATACTTAAAATGCACACATTGTGATTTCATTACCAACCATAATGCACACATTGAATGCGTGTTTTATGGGAAATATCTGTGAAATTCGATATGAAGTTCAGAAAAGGACATACTTGGGATAGTCCTATCAATTTTCGCGCAAGTGTGCGCAAGGCAAATAGATAATTTATTACGAGACAACAACTATTTATTTATGCATTAATAAATAAGGAACAAATAGTTTTTGCGCGGATGAAAGCATAAAAATTTGTATATCCAATAGCAAAAAAGCTCTCTTAAAATGAAAAGGAAACTCGAAACGCAACATTCTTGTTTTATAAGCTTCTACAGAGTGTACATCTACTCAATTTTCCTCGTTTGTTCAAAATATTTTAGACATATGCTTAATTCTATATTCTATACAAATTTCTGCTTGCCTTACTCGCTGCTTTCTTTCTCTTTAATATTCATGTAAATTGGCATCGCATCATGTTAGTCCTCCCAAGTTCATTCAGGTATACCTGTATAAAAAATGCACGTATATATGCGTATTCAAAAAGCGAGTAAGAGTTTTTCAAAATGATGCAAGTTGAAACCAACAATTTCTGTTGATGAGCCATCAACAATAACACCAAAAGCGTTACTAACAACCCTGCTGTTTGCAGCTTGTATGCAAACACGACAAAAGACCAGCACCCAGAGCAAAAAGCAAAAAAGGATGGGATCTATAATAAATTGTTTACGAGAGATAAGCTATGGTAGCACCGTCGTCATCATATCATATCATGAATGGGCAGACGATTAAGTACGGAATATTAAATGTGAACATATTTATTGTAGTATACAGGATTTGTAAAGAAAGTGACAATGTCTCGCTATAACATTTATACAAATAACTTTGCATTTTGTTATAATCTTTATTTGCTCAGCTATTCAGTACCTACAACAAAGCTGAAAGGAATCTGTAATCTGCAAATTACTATGCCATGTACTGTACAGACAGTCTTTTGCAATATGTTAACTGCCTGGCCGGTCGTCATCGTCGTGCGTACATTATTAGCCTTTCCTTTCTTGCTCATCTCTGAACTGCACCCATCACATCACCCATATGCAAATTTATCATCTCGTTGTATGTGCTCTTCTTCTGCGATTACGGGCGCAAGCACACCATCATTCAAGTGTCATTGCAGCACAGTAGTTGGAGATATTTATTGTTACTAAAAAGGCAAACCGGTGACTTTTCTCTTTTTGTTATGTTATAATATCACACAACATCACACAACACTCTTGTAATAATGCACCAGTAAAGGAGTATCACTTTATAATCATCGTAACATATCATAATCATCATCATTATCATTTTGAACCAATGTGTGAATTGGACAGTTGATGAATGAACCTCTTTTCATAAGAGTGACGATGATTGTAATAATAGCTACTTGTATGCATGAAAGTGAGAAGTCTTCTGATTATTTCATCCTCCTCGGTTCCTGAATTCAAATTTATATTACACACACAATACGTTGATTTTTATTACGTTGTTTGTTTGCTTCCCAATTCAGGAAAGTTCCTCATTAGTCACATGCAGTGAACAAACAGTTATATCAAAAATTTGCATGCTGCCTTTTGTCTGGCGGAGCATAAAAATGAAAGTGATCGTGCACTTTCCAGTCTTATTTTAGGTGTAAAAGGGATTACTAAAGTTTGTGCTCACTCTCGTCATCAATATCGATAGGTGATGCCTACTCATTTGCCCTTATTTCAAAATAAGCCTTCCGACTCCAACTCATTGTTGTACGTAGCCCAAATTTGTCTTCAGTCCTCCTCCCGTAGCGTCATCCTGTGTATTTGTAGTAACATCAACCCTTTACGAAAGGGAAGGGATTTTATGGAGGAGACGAATATTACTATACATGTTATGTAGGTATCATAAAGGTGATGGACTCGATGGAGTAGGAACAAAAGAGCAAAGATGTATTACGTTTTTGGGGTTTGCTATTGTTTCGTGTTGTTTAGACATCCTTTATTACCACCTTTACTTTCTGTCAGTGCTCTAGCAATAATGGACATGCATTAAGTAGTTATGAGATTTACAGTATGAAGAATTTCAAGATAAACCCTTTACCCTTTTCTTTGGCCTTTTTTATGACGAGGCGGCTGAAGAAAACAACTACAACTTTAGATGTGTAGTTAAGAAGGTTAAAAAGGTAACATAATCGTGAAACTGTTTTGAAGTTGTAATAGATATACTACATGTACAATCTACATTCGACACGATTGTAATAAAATCTTACGCAATGCTGTTTCTTTCGTTTGAATGATGTACTACCAAGGCTTCACATTTTAACTGTTGAGTAATGATGAGTCAAATGAATGGATGACTGATGGCGATGAATGATGACCCTTATTCAATTTTTCTAGGTTCCTGACATCTGACTCGTATCATCAGGCCTGCTGCTGCTCTGCTAATTCGCTTTTTATGGCTTAACTTTATATGCTGTACAAATTCACATCCTACACACATTCTCATTTTTTCGACTTTCCACATGTCTTCCAGCTAGAGATTTCAAAATGTTGTTCAGCTGTTAATTTAATGCTGGTTATGCAGCGTACGTGAAAAACACGAGAATGTTTTTAAATTTTTTCATCTGGAGTACTATTCTTAGGCTTTGGGTGCATTGAATTGTTGAAAGCTTTACGCAGTTTGATTCTTACAAAAATTAAAAAGTGAACCCGTTTACGGCCAATCGTAAACGTTAATCGGGGACCGTGCAATGAAATAATTTTGCTGCAACCATTTCCCCGTCTTTTATCTAATTCCATTTCACAATTTTTGCATAAATCTCATTGCATGTGGACCATTTTACTTACTACAGTTTATCATTCATTATTTTCTTTGTGATACTGATAACATAACTACATTAAATGTGCTAAATGACAAAGTTATACTGCCACAGAAAAGAATACCATAATATAACTATTCGTTACACGACATGCAAACAACGTGCAATAACATGGGTGCATTAACTAATAGAATGCAGCATCGTCTGCAGCATTTCAGGTAAAGACAGCTTGAAAACAACAATAAGTTGAGAGTTAAGATGCGTGCATCTAGCAAACACAGCACAATGCAATCACCACATGACAAATGTGCGATGTTAAGATTGTCTGTGAAGTAAATGGGTAAATAATCAGTTTTAAAACATGGAAGTGGTATCATCCTCATCAGGAGTCAAGTGGAATCCGCTGTTCTTGCGTTAACACTTCCTCTAATTGAAATACTTTCATATCTTTAGGTGCCTACTTTGTTGCACAGCCTAGCCACTTTACTGCAATGCACTCGGCTGGTCTTCCTATCTATGTAGAACTTGAGCATTTAGCTTTCTCATTTTTTGCTATCAACTTGTATTTTTTTCTATACAATATTAAAATTTTCTATGCAGACAAAACCTTCTTTTAAATACAATCCAATCCATCTACTCAGCAGGGTAAAATCAGCTTATGGCTTAACTAACTTTTCATGTAGTCCTTTTAAATATCCCTGCATTCCACTCCTCTTAAGTTCCACGTGTGCATAAACATGGAAAATCTTCCTGAAGTGAATTTTCTGAAAGGAAAACCGTGACTAAACCCTGGCTATCATGAAACTTTAGCGCATTCCTCTTTCGAGACTGGATGCAACTATAATGAAATTAAAACTTCATTTAAGAAGTCAGTTTTTTAGAATAATTGCATGGTAAGACATTGAAATCTTTAAGGCTTTAAAATATAAAAGGTTTTTCAACGGTGAGGGAGGAAACTTTAAGGTGTACTTATATGTACATCTTACAAATCTGTACAAAAACATGGTTTCTAGCTAACGAGTATCATCATTAAAATTATTTGACTACTATTTGGGTTAGTTAGCACTAGATTACAGGTAAAGGCTTGATGGTCAAGTTTATAGATATTTTTTTCCACGACAGCTGTTCCCTTAATTGTCACTCGTTCTAGATAATTTGAGTGCATATAATAATATGGCTCATGTTTATAGTTTACAGCATGCTAAAAGCTTACCAACTGTATAGGCCATGATAAAATAATAGCAATGCGTTTTTTCTTCCTTATAAAAAATATTGTGCATTCATGCACAGTTGGTAAAAATATGAAGTTATCCGGCCTTCATACCTGCTCAGACTTGAGCGTCTTCATCAAGTCGCAATCATGCAGTCATGTGCATAGCAATTAAAGGGCAGTGATACAGATTTTCCATTGTTTTTATAACATTTTTTATTGTATGTAAAGAGAAGAAATAAGAAATCATCAAGGAAAGATGTAGCAACTGACAAAAAGCGCTGCAGGTAGCCAGCAAACAAAAAAGCAATTTACAACTACCTACCAAAGCTGCAAGATTACAGCGAAACTATATCGTTGCTGACCAACCACTTTTTTGTCGCTTTCACATTCAACATTGAATTGCTTTTCGCTACCGAGCCTACTATTCATTTATGATGTCTGTTGGACATAAAAAAAGCGTTAATGTAGCATTTTCATTGTAGATCACTATCATTGTTGTACATATAAGTCTATCTATGACCACTAACCCCAGCATAATACCCCAAAAGCCCCTACTAATTCCAGCTGATATTTAGATGAATAATATTGGGCTTGACCCCCT
>JAQIXX010001020.1:0-41093 GCA_034700605.1 Willowsia nigromaculata
CCTTCACCTCCTTCAGCCTTGCTTGCAAACCGGAACCCAAATAAGTCACGGCTTCCAAAAAACTTTCGAACAAACAATTAAAGGGGTTACAAAAAAACTGATTGATTTTAGTATTTCATATATATTATATGTTATCTGAAATATATAATCTATAGTAAAAAAAACTTACAAAGCTTGCTTGACTGATGTGCACTGCGCACATCAAGAACAAAATGGTTTTGACTGCTAGTCGTGCCATTTTAAATGCAGTAATTTCTTCGTTTTCCTCTGACTGAAGAATCGGCTGCTAGTTTTACCTTCGTATGAGAAAGTGACTGATGTTGAGTGATAACTTCTCAGTTAAATTGGTCTGTCTTATATACTAGAGAATAAATCTAGGTGCTGCAGTCGACATTTGTTTCACTTCCCGCAAAGTCACTATTAATCTGCATGAAATATTGCTGCACTTCAAACACAACCATTTATCATCAAAATACGGACACACGGACAAAAACTATGCACCTAAAATACTGTCAAGGAAAAATTTGCAGTTTTAATTGCAGCAACTATCAGTCAGTCACAAATCATTTACTGAACAATAGCTAGCAGTTGTTTTTGGAAACTTTTATTACCCCAGAAATAGAATTTGTTGCCACTATTTGCATCCTTGTCGTAGGTCCATTATGTTTTTATAGCTTTGCGGGTTTTAATGACGCAAATTGAAGTGAACATCTATTTTGGAACAATTTGATGAAAGTAGAAATAAAATCATGATATATGGCAGTGGTTATTGAAACTGAATTGGTTACATCTGGTGTTTCGACGAAAGACGTAGTAACTTTGACTTTTTTACCCTTCAAGTAAGAAATGCAACCAAATTACATTGGTAAAACAAACTGTATGAAAATCTGGGCCATTTTATTCCAAATCGTCACGGTCTTTATGCTTAATCTTAAATCTAAACTACTTATTGTAGTTCAGGACATCTTTAATCCAAGAGTCGCCAAAGAGAATATGATTAATGGCAACTGATTTCATAATAATAGATAGCACCAGAAATGTCGATCTTCCGGAATTCTTTATTATCGTCATATTTGTGTATGTAAATTGGACCATAAATAGATGCCATGCCAATTCAACACAAATTCCTAAATTTGCAGTTATTTCCCTTTAGTTTGCCATAAGTTCAGGTTTTGAAATGTAAGATCCCGTGAATCATGGGTTGTGACTCAGGTAGCATTTTTTGTTGTGTACTTTACAGCAAACCTTTGCCAAACCTTTCAAACATTCAATGATTACATCATTTTCTGTAAAAACTCACCTTTATCTACAAAACTTAAAAGCCCACAAAGAATACATTGTACCAATTATGATAGCCATGCAATTTTGCACTTTTGTACTCAGATGATTCAGATGAATACGTAAGTATTTAAATTTAAAAAAATAAACTATACAAAGCAAGGCAAGCAAAAATGATTCTTTGGTGCCACAAACATTTGACAAATTAACTAATTTCAGGTCAGAAATAGTAATGATGATTTAAAAAAAAAGATGTTTAAATGCACGAGCAAAATATGTTGCAAATGTTTATTTTACACAATGGGTTACTTTTCAAAATTGTTATAAAAATATGAACTTCTTATTGTAAGTGAAACTTGGTATACAAGAATACAAGGCATTTTAAAGATATTGTTCTTAACCTAAACATAGTACAAAACAGTTCCTACATTACTTTCTCCTGACTATGAGAGTTCACTAAACATATGTACGTAAAAATCTATCATATGAAAGTATTTCGAATTTATACACGTGAAAATATCTGCATCACATACCATAAATGTAAGGACAATCATTTTGAAACAAAATTGTGCTACTGAGGATGATATCCAATAACGCGGCAGTTAGCTTCCCAAGCTTCTGTCATCTCAGAGGAAGCCTGTAGAAATTTTATGTTTACATATTATTAGTAACAAATATCATTCAAATCAAGTTTATGCGCAACGATTTAATTTTCCAACTTACAATAAATCTCGAACGAAAGTACAAATTCCTCAGGTTTTCCATCTTGAGGAAAGCAAATTGAAAGGACACATCCGAAATTAATGTTTCCCTCTCCGATCCGGGGTAGGTATGTGGGTCATCAGTAATAAGCGTCAGATCTTCCAATTCTGGATGTAAGGCATATTTTACAAATTACAGATCTACAAAATTGTATCTTACTGAAAATAAGAACAAGAATTAAGTTACATACTCACCAGTCATATCTCTAATTGATGGCAAGTTATTGCTCGTGAGTTGGATTTCCTCCCAGGTTTTTGACTTTGTCCTCAATGCGGATGCATGCTCAATAGACACTCCCAGAAACGCCGCATCCCACAGATCCGAATTTAGTATTCCACCCGTATTTTTTGCAGTGATTCGAAAAATCTGGAGCTGTCGTAAGTTCTGGAATACGTAGTGAAGCCCTGATAATATTTCATCTCCATTGAAAGTAACATTTAATGATTGAATATTTGGAAAGCTGGTATGAATGCTTTGTATAATTTCAGCATTCATGCCGATGAAGTAGTTGGCGTCATCAAAGCTACGTTCAGTATCTACAAGTGATATGACCACGTTTGGAACATTTTCATAAATGGAATTTTCTGTCCACTTTTTTAGCATCTGAGGCGACTGAAACAGGAGATCGATTGTGAACAGCTCAGGAAGCTGGTCCTGTAAAGAGGATAAATTATCTTCCAATTCAATCAGCGTCCCAAAGCACATGAAAACACTCAGCTTCTCCATGACAGGTAATCGTGTCAATACAGGGATTGGAACCATAGTGGGATTTATATCTTCTAGGATTATCTCTTCCAAGCTGTGTCGCACATTGTTCATGACTCTAAAAAGGGTTCCGTCTTCATGTGACGCCCAAGAAATCTCGCAAATTAGTTTCGTCAAATTAGGCAAGTCGTTGCTTGCAATCAACTCCAAATCGCTCTCTTTAATAACTCCAGCGATAGAAATTTCATTCAGCGTAGGTGGCAATCGAATGTTCTTGAACCCAATCGGCAAAGTTTCCTCAAAATAATCCGACTCCACTTCCAACTCCTTCAAGTCCACGCTTCCGGTAAAAATCGATTGTAGTAGATAGATTGCCGCCACGTTACAACCGGGTGTTTCTTCGGATTCATCTGGCAACGCCTCCTGTGTGAATGTCACGTGAAGTTTTCGCAAAATTGGAAGCGACAGCGCTGGAAAAATGAAAGTCATGGAGCCTCCATCCGACGGAAACGTGATATCCAACTCAACCAAGCCGGATCCACAGCGAGTCAAGCAGTCTACAAAACTTTGATGATTTTCTTGGCGAAAAAAGTCCAAAGGTATGTGGAGAGAGAAAGGAGGAACTGAATTTTCAAAATCTGGAGTGCTTCCAAACTCACGAACAAATTGGTCAAGTAATTTTCCATTTTCACGGACAAAATCTGTTCCACAAACTGAGTTCTCTGCAGTCAAGTGAATCTGGAAAAGGGGCTCCCGAGCTTTGCACAGACATTTGTTCACGGAATAGAACCACGCCTTCTGGACAAGTCGACATGAACGGATATCTGGAGGAGACAGCAGAATCAAAGTGCTGTTCCTATTTTGGGGAACGTGGATGGCATAATCCAAAATCAGTTCACGGATATGAGAGAACTATTCAAAAGATATAATAAACATTAGTTTTACAATAACTAAAAAATTACAAGATCTGCTATTCAAGAAATCATTAAAAATTATCATTACCGCTTCATCAGTTAACACTTTATTTGCTAGCTCTTCCGGATTAGAGACTTGCATATTCTCTCCTTCTTCCATCCTCTCAGAAGGTTTAGAATTACCAACATTGTTATTTGAGCCGTCATCTTCGTTTGGATTGTCGGATTTGGAAGTATTCATTGTTGATCACTGACCCCGTGACCCTGTCCTGGTCCACGTCTAATGAGCTACTAATTTTACTGTTAGAGAACGAAAATTTGCCAAATTCTTTTATTCAAAATTTACGTCAGACCATAATAATCTACAATTTTATAAAAGGTTGTTGTAGTCATGTGCAATGTGCATTTATTTAGAGCATGTATACATTAGTGTCAAGTGATAATTAAAAGTAAGTTTTCAACAATATTTTACCTTAAGCACGGTTACAGTTACACTGCTTTACAATTTAAAGATTTTGCGTTAAAATACACACAATTAGGCCACAAAAACATTGGAAACTGTGAAGTATAAATACTTTATGTTCTAAATTCCAAACAAACATGTTATGCCTTATGCGACAGAATACATGACAAGTGACAAGAACCAACAAGTGGTAAGAAATAATGTATCCACATGTTATTTTGTCAGCTGCTTTTCCAGCTTTGTAACCTGCTAGCTTGAGAAATGCTCATTTTTAGGCAAGAACAGAATTCTACTTTCGGGTAAGAAGTCTTTGTTTCTTGTGCTCTTGTTTAAGTATTGGTTGTTTGTATATTGAATCTTGTATTTTATTTGAGAATATATTTTTGATCCCCCATAATCAATGATTCTGCGCACATTTTCAATTCTAATTCGTGCACCCAAAATGCGGACATTTGCGTGCACTCAATTTGCATTATTCTGCGTGCAATATTATTACCCACGAAAAGAATGATTTTGCACAAAAAATTACTTGAAATAAATACAAGGTTGCTTAAGGTTGACCTTAAGTAAAGTATATTATTTGCCTGTATTTTCGTTTATAGTACTTGTGAATATTTTGTAATAAAATTTCAAATGTTTTAGGTTAATTCACTTTGAGATACTGAAAAAATACACGGGTTAAGGGTCAGAAATTATAAACTGTATATCACGAATTCCATGGTTTTGCATAGGCTACTGATAAGCAGAAAACAGATTTCTGAACAATTTGTGTAAGGAAATAGTGATTTGACTTAACTTTTGTACCATATATTTTGCTCTCTAATTGCTAATTTGAACATATGTACAATTAATAGAGATTGTAAGTCCATCTCTAAATGTTCTAAAAATGTTTATATTAATCAGTTAGAACTAGAAAAATTAACTTCTCTTCAATAATATTTGGGCCGTAAAAAGGTGACGAGGAGAAATTAACCTAGGACTTTAACTTATAACACGGAAAAGTAGAATTTGATTAAATTGTGTACTGAGAAGACATTTCTTATATGTAGATACATATTTTTAAGCCTGTAATTTTGAGCTGAAACCTTCTTAACTAAATTGCTTGTCACATAAGCACTGCTTAAACGGGTCTAAAAGATGTAATTAAATGAACATAAATGTTTTTGCATTCGTTTACAATGATTTTGCCCTCAAAATATTTATTTATAAACGCATGAGTTTGCGCGTGCGTAGAAATCCGTACATGATTTCATGATTTGGAGAGAAAATTGAAAACGCGGGGAAAAGTCCGCATTTTGCAGGGTCAAAAATTACCTGCCTTTCTTTCATGATATATCGTTCGAAGAGCTATACATATATTTACCAACTGATATCTTTTAATGCTTCTTTTAAAGCACATAACTTCATGACTCATGAGAAAGAAGTTTTTGTGGATAAGCAAGATTCAGTGTGCGTTTGCATAGGTCATTGAGTCGTTAACAGCGCAAGATATCAATGGAATAAATGAATGAAATTGAGTAAAAAAGTATGCAGCACATTTGTATAAGTTTTGTCGTCGTTTTTTCTAGCAGCTTTACATCTGCACTTAGCTCATAATAACCCTCCTGGAATGATTATAACACGATTCAAGAGTATTAATATGCATTGTATATTTTTATTGCAATGTTACACTGAGCTTTAAGGTTAATGCTTCCTGCAATTGACAGCATGTACACTATCTGGTAATTCCATACATCATTTGCATACATTGTAAAAAAGATTTGCTTTAAATATTTGCTAGGTGCATACGTTTCTTAAGAGAATTAAGACAAGACCGTGGGAAGCAAAAAAATCATGCTATTCTGGCAAATTATTATTACAAGTTATGTCTACGTCATTCACATTTATAAAAACATGCGAAATGTATGCTGACAATTACTAACATCCTGGTTTGATTTTGTTTCTCTAGATGGATGGCATGTCATTATGTTTGTGTTGTGATTGTTCCATTCTCATTTTAGCGAGTGTCTCTCGTACGCCAAGAACACACAGTGAGCCTAATAATAGTTAAATCAAAATACCAACTATTTGCACATTTTATTTGCAGTATGAAATTCAAACTGCACATTGGAGTTCGTGCTAAGTTGAAACTTTGAACCTATGAATAACCTCAATCAGCACGTTGTATGACTTTGCCATTTCATTTTCATGATATTGTCAGCTAACATAGAATCAAATTTATAATATTATTATCCTTTTTCCAATAAGCCAATGAAATAATGTAAATACATTTAGTGGTTTCCCAAACCTCTTTTTTGTTATATCATGAAGCATGAAGCTCGTCCTTATCCTCTATTTGGAAAGAAAAGCTCATAGATACGTGTTGGGAATCAATGTGTAATTAGCAAATTGCATAGTCTTCAGGATTACGGCCACCTGAATGGTTATCATAACACCAAAAGAAACAGAAAATATGCAAGAAAATTGAGACAATATGACATAGAGTAGGACAAATTTTCTCCAATTTTTAAGCTATTTGCTTGAATAATCGGGGAAAATAGGACATATTGTTTTGACTTCCATGAAATATGCACATTGTTTGTAAAGCATATTCATTCACACATACGATGGCACACTTACACTACACTACACCTTTTAATACACATTAATTGCATGTACACGTACTCATTTATTTATGCAGGTATAGAAAATAATGATAAAGTGTTTTGAGTGTGTGTGGCCTAATTTTAATTCACAAATATTTAAAATATGACAAAAATCTTTAAAATATGCATATCCTAGGACAAAAATGTTCAAAATAGGACAAAATATAACAAATATGCAAGCATGAAACGATTTCTTTCGTCATGATTTTTCACAAGTCGAACGATTTTGTGATAAGTCAAGTATTAGAATAGTAAAGAATAGGAGAAATCCTGAGTTCTCTCTCTTCACACACCTTTTTAATGACGTAAAGACTATAATCAAAACATATCATGCAAAATTTTGCACACAAACCAATCTGGGGCAACTCTTCAGTTATCTAGGACCACTAGATAGAGAAACGTTTAAATTTTGTTTTATAGCACACTAAGATACCAGAGCCTCCTTAATACTCTAGAGTATACATGCACAAGTATACATACAGCTCTGAAGATAAATACCTACGTAAACGGTTCCACATCTATAAGTTGATTGTCACGAACAGGAAGAAAAATTACTTATCATGAAACCTTTACATGCTATTATTTTATTGCACAATAGCCATTCAACCAGAACCGTGATTGCTGTGTGGTTTTAAATTGCTTTATTATGACCCATCTAGAGCGTTTTTTGAGAGCTTATATATCATTCCGTCTTGATGAATGCTCTATCAGTTCTCCATCCATACTAAATTTAAATATTATATTAGCGATAATAAAAGTTTCAGCTTCTTCATATTTCTTAGCAGACAACTCAATGAGCTTTTAATTAGTTATTATACTATAGATACTATTTTGTATAGATCAATGAGACAACTCGAATTCATGCTCCTATTTCTACTCCACCATACTCAAAGCTCAGCCTACTAGCAATGGACCACCGCTTTCTTTCATACAAATGTACAAATTGTAGCCACTTGGAATTAATGACAATTATTTGCTACGGAGGAAAATATGTTATGTCCATCCAATTACCTTACTTGACATACACACGTAGTAATTAATTAGTAATATGAGCTTTTATTACATTGCCATTATTAGTATAAGACTGGAAATAAATTGCGATTAGTGCAAAAACAAGCTAAAAATCTGCGTAGCAATAGCAAACCACACTTAGCAAAATATCCGATGAACCACACGTTCAACGTTTATTGTAGTGGTTCGCACTCGGCCTTTTTCGTTTACGATCCAACCCGTTTCCGTAAAAGATATTTGGAAGGTTTCAATTATTATTATGAAATAACAAATACTCATGTCGTTTGATTTGCTAAATGTTATATCCTGCCATCGTAAAACCTTATACGTGTGATAATGAAGACATCAAGCTTTCTTGCTTGCAGGATACAACCTTCATTACATTTTTATTATGCATCATTATCTGTAGAGCTTTATCTCACGTGATACGTGCTACAAGACATGGCATTTTGGCAAGGCAATCTTGAAAAAGTCAAATGCGTAAAATTCTAAGCCGTCTGGAGACCAATGTGAATGCAAAGACTTAAACTAAAAGTGACAGAGGCAGGAAAATATTTGTATTTTTTTCCATTTTGCAACATTTTCCTTTGAAATAGTTCTTCCACTCGAAGCTCATTTATTGAAGTGATGTATTTACTTTAATAAAATGAGCAATAAGAAGAGATGAGATATTCTGAAGCAGTATAGGCGTGTAGAGTTCCATTACGGAAGGTCTAGGTTGCTTGGAATTCTACTAGATGAAAAAGCAGCATGGATAATAATGAGTCAAGCGGGATTACACATGTGAGCCACATTCCGTTTAGCACTGAAAAATGGAATAAAAACCATCTTTTCAACAAAATGAGAAATTTTCATTCCCGCTTCCTTCCACTCACAGGGCCAACTGCATATGAATGAGCTTCATGGTCAACGTTATTCGAAGATGAAAACCACATAATATTATAAAAATGCAACATAGGAAGCCTGAAACTGTGAGCCAACACTTTCTTTTTTGTACATTCTAGACAAATGCACATTATTACAGAGAGAGTCGAGCGTTATTAACGCCTGAATGCATGTATCTTCATTATAAGGGGTTACTGCATTGGACATCCGGTCTGTCTGTCTGCGCACACGATTTCTCAAAAACTACTTGACCGATTGACTTCAAATTTCGTACACATATTCCTTAGGTCAAAACAAAGGCCTGAAAGGAATTTCAGACCAAACGGAAACCGATAAAAACCGTCAATTTCACCTTAATCAACATAGAACATGTATGGCATCAGTCGATTGAATTTTTTTCACTAATAACTTTCCCCATTACAAAATTTGAAAAACTATAACAGTTTCAACGGTATAACGACTTTAAAGATCGCAATGACAATTTTTTAAATTTTCTTTTCACTGGATACGATACATACATCTCCATACATCTCGGATCATTCAGGTGTTGGGTTTCAGGGATTACACCCTTCTAGTTATGACTATGACTGATGTCTTCCGACATGCTTGTTCCAGATGCAGCACCTCATGCAAAAACAGTAGCAGTATGGAAGACTTACTGCATTTAAACATATGTAAATCTGGCCGGTAAAAATCGGCTACTTGCTCGACCCTCGAGGGCGCATTTAACATAAAAATGGCAAATGGCATATGCCTATTAAAAAGGTTGATGACCTCTGACCCAGGGGAGGGGGTTGACTAGTTTTACAGAAAAATTGACATAAAAATTGCCAAAATTAATAGAATAAACATTTTTTTCAAAGTTTCAGAAAGCAGCATAGAGCAGGTCAAAACTCAGTTTTTTTGAGGTACGCTTGTGAGCCATTGCTACATGTATACAAACCTAACTGTAGCCCGTATCAGCGTCGAGGCCGAGGCAAAAACTGCTTGTGTATGTCTTCTCATCTTGCCTCACTTATTATCCAGCACAAAGTAACCAGTAGTAAAGTCAGTGATATAGAAGTATCATATTACATAACGTAGCGTTCTACAAGTATACCATGATCTTTTCTTTCCCCATTTAAACTTAAAAGGTCCCAAGTGCTCAGTTGAGTTGCCAAGTGGGATACATCTGGCCTAATACGCAGCCCTCAAACCTCTAACGTCAGCATATCTTGTGCATGGGCAATGGGCATTGGCATTACAGAAATTTCCTTGACACATTTTAACATGTGTGGCTTGGGTTTCGAACGAAACATACAGTGACAGGTATTAATAGATTTAAATATCCTTATTCCCGCCTTCTGTTCCATTTGTTTCGCATGATGCCCCGTGAAACAATTTTTTCCTTGCATTCAACTCATGTCGTTCCTTTGTTGACACAGCTGTCGCGTCGTCTTGTTATCACCGTTGTACAAAGTAAGTAAGGTGTGTAGTATGTAAAGGTGTACACCACATTTTCACAGCATTGATTCTTACATTGTGTTCAAGTTAAAAGACGGTGCTCATAATTCACACTACACACCTTACATTGGGAGAGAAAAACGGGGCGGAGCCTAATCATCATCATCATCATCATGTCAAAAACGAAGAAAAAATGGGGCATCATGCGAAACAAATGGAACTAGCTATACAGAAGGCGGGAGTAAGGATATTTAACTGTAAGTTCCTGATGCCAGCATAAATTGGCATACACCGGGTTCGATTCCTGGTTGCTACAATATGACACTTTTTGCTTTGACTTTTTAACGATTTTATGAGTCCAAATTTGTTTTGGATCAGTAATGAACACAAGGGATATTTTTTCGTATTTTTTACCACGCTATGTAGAGCAATTTTTAAAAATTATATTACACATTTTGTCTCATCTTGGTATTAGATTTTATGTCTTTAACTTGATATAAAAATATGAAAAACCGTCTCATGAGTTCATTACTGATCCAAAACCAGTTTGGACTCATAAAATCGTTAAAAAGTCAAAACAAAAAGTGTCATATTGTAGCAACCAGGAATCGAACCCGGTGTATGCCAATTTATGCTGGCATCAGGAACTTACTTTACCTTTGCCGCTACCTTGCAAAATCGGTTCAGTTGAAAATGGACCTCGTGAGTTTCACTGAGAATTGACAATAATCCGTTGTAGGTACCAAATGCATACGCGATTGTAGCTTTAGAAACATACCTGACATACATAAAAATTTGAAATTAATTTTAATAGAGTAAGGATTATCAAACTACTTGTGCTTAACTTAAGGTTTGAAGGTTCAGAGCAAATGCAAAATTTTGATTTCATATCTGTTGGGTAAAGAAATTCCATAAAAATTGATGTGTGCATCGGTTTATTTGGTAAAGTAGAACTTATCTAAAATACAGTCCGCAATAGACCTTTATTTAAAGGATTTGTTAAACCGTAAAATAAAATTAAAATGACTCATAATAACATTAATTGGTTGGTTTGACAATGTAAAATAATTTAAATGCTTTTAATATTACGTAATTTCATCTTAGCATTACAAAATTAATTAAAATTGCTTATGGCCATATTGCTTGTAAACAACTTCTAAACAAACAAGAATAATTAACTACACTACTTACAGTACTAACCTAAACACATAGAGAACATATGCTTAAAATACAAAAATAATATTTTAAATCATAGTGATAGTGTGATAAATAGAGTGTGAATACAGTGTTTACAGTGTATACACTTTACAGTTTACAGTGAATACAGTGTAAACTGTAGAGAAGAGTAAATAAGGGAAATGAGTGACAGTTTGGCTCCTTTATAATCGACTTCCTGATTATCGGTTTGGTTGAAAATCACTAGACAGCAAGCCAATTTAATGCTCTGTTTTTGCATCACCGTTCGCTATGGAAATGTTTGTTACGATGAGTTTTAGCTGGAGGCTAAAAAATCCGGTTATTCATTAAACCAGTGGTTAATTTTCATGTATTTTCTGCTCAATGTACAATCGGATTGCACAAATTGGATTCTGTCTTGTCAAATGTCACGGACTCTGTATAAGGATGTAAATAGTTTATCAGGATCGTTGGGTGTGAGTGGTGTGCTTAAACGTTTACATATTATTTTACTGTCGGTCCGTCTGTCCGTCTGTCAGTCAACACAATAACTCCCGAACGCATGAACCGATTTCACTGAAACTTTACATAGTGTCGCCATATGCCCTAGGGAAGAAACCTATTGATTTTCAGCCAAATTTGTCAACCCCTTCCCCCGGGGTTAGGGGTCATCAACTTTTTAACGCAGCAACATATGGCATGTGATACATCATTCGAATGGGCTTGCTGAGCAAATCACTTTCCCACAATCCGTTTTTGCATACATAGTTCCCCTCCCGGGCGATAAATTGCAAAAACGCGATTACTCTCGAACGCGTTGACCAATTTTGCTGAAATTTGGTACACACGCCCCATATTACCTAATACAAACCCCTATCGATGTTCAGTTAAATCTGTGAATCCCTTCCCCCGGGGGTCAGGGGTTATCAGCTATTTCAAATAGCAACATATGGCATGTGATACATGCGATCGGTCTTGACGAGTAAATCACTTTCCCATAATCAGTTTGTGCATACACAGCTCCCTCTGGCGGAAATCGCCAAAAACCTTATTTTTTCCACCTTCAACACCTTTTCGTCGTCGAACAAAATCAATATCATCATGAGTCATATTTCATGACTTTTCTTGATCATTATCATCATAATTCATACAAAAACAGCGTCTTTATACCGTATTTGCAGCGGTTTATTCTGTTATGTATATAATGTAACGTCAATAATCGGAGAATCCGTTTATATGCGATAATCGTGTCATGTGAGAGGTGATTACCTACAGCAGCGTTAAAATTAATTACAAACCTTGTAATAAATTAGATTTTAATAGATCATGATGAATCTATGTATGTTTGTAATTTATTATTTATTATTATTATATCATTATATAATTAAGAAGTAATTGAGTTACTATTGTACCCACTATCAACCCACAGTTAATAAAATTGAACAATAGAAATTTCATTGAGATGACGCACTGAAAAAGATCTTACAGCCACTTCGTTTTGAGTTCGCACACTAAATTCATTAATCAAATTGAGTTCATATGCTCCTTAATTTACTTGCACTCATTTGGTGTAGTTGAATTTGAAATTTTAGCATGAATTTTGGCCATATTATTAACCTGATATCTAGTGTCATGGGAATGTTCTTCATGCTGGTAATAAAGAGAAAAAAATTAAAATGAGCTAATTCGAACTTGAACCATAATGTAAACTTATCGTTTTTAGGTGTCTGTGGCTTCTGGAGGGAAAGATCTTGAAGTCTTGCACAAAATTCAACAACTAAAAAAAGCCACGACTGAAAAACCTGGATGAGCATAATAAGAATTCCCCATTCGAGTACCACAGGCTGCTGAAAATTGCCTGTTACACTTTTCGTTTGTACTCCAGCATGCACTAAATAAAACACATCGCAAATGGAAAAGGTCAACTCACAGTGTCCCAATTCTAATGCACACTAGTGCAAATCACTTATTTTGCAGACATTCGTTATTTCACCTTAATGCATCAAATGTTTTAAATATTCATAAGCGAAATGAGAATATTCCAACAATTAACGTAAAAACATAAAAATAACAATTTTCTAATATCATTATTATCATTATTTATTCAAAGATCTGCGTAGGCAAAATTTTTTATATTACTGCTAAAAAGTGTATTAATTTACCCAAATAAACTTCAAAACTGAAAACCGTTCAGCTGAACGGGGCTGAACGTAAAAATTCTGAAGCGATTATATAATATCAAGCCTCGAGTCCAATAGTAATACCAAACCTAAAATGCTGGCAATGAAAACTTGTGGATTATTTTGATTCACACTCAGGACGCATTGGTGGTAGCAGAAATTGTTATAAATCAGTTTTCATAACGTCAAAAAAGTTGAGAAAATGTAATTTATCCTTTTTTTTACTAAATATGAGGATTAAACTTTACAAACAAACATAGTATTGGATTTTTGAGTGTCATTCCTGGTAGGGAAAACCTTCTTTGCTTAAATTTAAAATGGTGCTTTAACCATTACATACAGTAAATGCATGCAAAATTTGCCTCCCAATCATGTTTCCTTAAAATACCTCATTGGTTGGTGCATCAGTTTCAACTCTGCGGAAACGAACCTGATTATGTGAGAAACATAATGCAAAAAGATCCCGTTATATCATATATAGAATCTGAATAATTTATTAGCATGCAAGGTGCCTTCGGAAAATTCTCATAATCCTGTTCTCATAAAGACCCAAATCCCATAATCTAGTTCTCATAACGGTTAATTCTCATAAAGGTACACTTTCTCATAAAGGGGCAATTCGTATAACTTTCAATTCTCATAATGCAAGATTCGTATGATTTCAGAAATTTTAAAGCATATGTTTAGAACGTCAAAAAACATTTACTGCATTTTAAAATGTAAGTATATATAGTACGTTTGGTACAGACATCTTTACTTACTTTAGGAGCTCTTAATAACGATTTTGGTAAGATAAAGTATATTCCATCATGCTGTTTAGTGAATACAATTTTTCAACTATAGAAGTTCTCACTCCAAAATCAATTCAACATTAGAGAAAATGGCTGGGAGGTTGTGAAACGTCTTATTACTGAAACAACAATGCATCACAGAATAACTACTCCTTTCCGTTGTACTAGAAACAGAAAACCTTGTGAAGTTCCACAAAAAAGGATGTGGGATACTTATATTACTATCGATACTTAATATTGAAAGCCGTCAATCACATTTTTGATCTTGGTGCAATGCCTTCAAACCGATGTAGCAACTTCAGAACTGTATGCGATAATTACTGCCATCATCAGGACATCCAAAAATATTGAAAAAGTAAAACTTAATTATTATAGATATGTAACTCTTAGGTGATACTTTGTTACGGCTAGCAACACAATTTTCTGCCACTTAAAATTAATGTGACAAAAAATGCAATTTTCCCGTGTACTCCAGCTTATTATCTACGAATTATCAATTAAAAAGTTACGCCAAGAAAAGTAAGGTTAACGTTTTGACCGCAAAAAAATGAGAATGCAACTTTTAGGGAGTGATTTGAGAATTAGATGATGATATTTGCTTTCCCAGGCTTCCAATGTTTTGAATTTTGAAACTATGCAAGTTTACGTACACAAAAATATTTTTATGAGAATGCATACTATGAGAATTAAACCTTTATGCAAATGTGCCATTATACGAATGGAATCGTTATGAGAATTTACCGTTATGAAAATTGGCATTATGCGAACATGTAATTATGAGAATTCATATTATGCGAACTTTCCTCAAACCCACGCAAGGTGCTATTGGGATTTTCTTAGCGTAGCGTCGCGTCGATATCAGCTGATATTCACAAGATATGAACGAGACAAGACAACAGCATGATGGTGAGAAGCTGATGCTAAGCTGCCTATAGAGGTGTAAATGTGTATTGGGGTTTCTGAGGGCGTCGACTTTGAATCTTTCGTCAAATTTCATCTCTCACCTTTGACCTGGTGGAGAGTTTGGCGTTTTACTGAAACAACCGTGCTAGGGAGCTGGAAAAAAGTACTCGGGGGTTTCTGAGGGTGCTGATTTCGAATCATTTGTCAAATTTAACCTTTGAGCGCACCCTGGTGGAGAATTGAACTTTTTATTTGATTAAAGTGTTGTATAGAACGGAAAAAAAATTTATGAGGGTTTTTGAGTGCGCAGATTTTGCCTTTTGTCAGTTTTTTATTTGGGTTTGGACATCCTTGCGTGCTAATTTGAAAGACTTTAAAAGACTTTTATTGTTGTTGATATACTACCACGATAATCACGATGATGATAGCATCCTCCATATACTACCATAAGAACATCATGCATACATACACAAACCTCATCTCCTCATCCTCCTCTCCTTCATAATATTACCCATCTCATAATAATATCATCATCCTCTTCCTCCTCTCGCCTTCTCTTCACATCTTCTACTGTACCTTCTACATTCTCTCCTCAACCCTTTCTCTCTACACAGCCATTATTATTGTTATTATTATTGTTACTTATTTGTGGTGTGGTGTGTGTATGTGTGTGCACTCCTGCTGAGGATCTCTCTTCTGATGCGAGATGACTGAGAGGGAGACACAGTTTCTATCATTTTCCTCCTCCTGTGCATTAAAAAATATTTTTCTACGTATGTTCGTCTTCCCCATCATATTATCATCCTCTCCTCCTCCTCCTCTCCACACAGTCGTCTAAATAGTTACACTAATAATAATAATGATCACGATGATGAGGACTGAGGATGATAGTAATAATAAGTTATGTACATTTTCTATATGATTATGATTATTATTATGAGAAGTAGTAGAGAAGTGGTGGCAGTGCTCTAGTGGTTGTTTGTCCACCAAACTTTACAGCAAGATAGATAGGAAATGTAAGTGAAATGGAAAGGAGGAAGAAGAGTTGGAAAAATATATACACAATATGCAAACATCATAATAACGCGAGAGGAGAGGAGATGAAGCAGCAGTAGTTGTGGTGGTGTCCTACGTAACATCATTCATTCATTAGTCTAATTATTATTCTTGTCTTGTTTATGTAGAGCTGTATATATATTAAAAATAAATAAATATATAACTTTTTTGTCTTTCTTTTAAAAAGAAAAGTAATCATTTTTTTCCTGGTAGATTTAATAGAGAATGAGAAGAAGCAATTGCTGAGATATAACGTTTTCTCAGGGATTTTAAAGTGAGAAATGAAAATGAAAGGAGAAAGATGAGAGGAGTAAATAGGATTGGAAATGATTTGAAAGAGTATTTATCCTTCTCTCTTGAAGCGACAATCCTCTCATCCTCCCACTACTCCTCCTCATCAATTTAATGTTTAAACGATATCAACAAATCTTGCAGTCTGTCACGTCTCGTAAAAAAAGGATTATAAAAAACGGTTGTTCTTTTCTCATCCAATTTTTTCTCTGCTTCATCGACAAGAGTAGTAGTCAGATAGGCAGGGAATGAACGAGTGCACGCATTTTCCTCTCTCAAAAATCTCGTGTGTGTGTATATCCCACTTACACGAATATAATATGAGAGAAGAGAGGCACTTCATGTTAGAGAGAATGTGTATTAAAATATACAACTTTTTTTTAACGTGTCACTCTCGTCTCCTCCTCCTCTTTCCATCTCCTCATTTCTCCTCTCAACTTGTAGAGTACTAAAATAAAAATAGACGACGAAGAGGAAACCACAAGAGGAGCAGAGGAAATAAAAAATATATGAGTCAAGTCAGTCAAGTAGTAGTACAAAAAAACAAACGACCTCCTCCTCTTCCCACTTGTTCTCATCTTCATGAAAGTTAAGTGAACTGCAAAAATATAAACTGTGTATTGAGACTTGAAAATGAAACCACAACAAGTGATGTGATCATGTCGATCCTGTTATTACTTTAGTCTCGTTCATGATAACCATCATTAAATGTTCCACCACTATTCAGTTCAGTTTTTTACGTGGAATAGTAGCAGTAGAGCAGTTAAAAACGGAGGAAATCAAATCTATTACGAGTATCAAGAAAGAGGAGCAGTTAGTTAATGTGCTATCTATAATATAACGCCAGCATCGTTTAACAGGAGTAGTTGCAAATCATTCTCACCCTCCTCCTCTCTCATTTTTTTTATATAAGCCATCATAATAATAATCATCATCATGAATTGGAAAGATGACGACAACGACACAACACCACTAGTTGAGTAGCAAGTTTAAGAGGAGGAGAGCAATTGAACGAATTAAGTTGACTGTGTGTGAAAATAAATAGTACATTGAAGTGGTAGTCACAACAAGTCAGTCAGTGTGTTTTTATGTTGGTATATTAAATCTCGCAATGATAATTTACCAAGCCAACCAAACCGCAAGAAGAAGAGGAGCAGGAAAATAGGAATGGGAGGAAGGAGAATACAACCCTTTAAATGGTATTCATTATCTTCATAGGCAATCACGCATCCTCCTCCACATCATCAGATAAAAATAATCAGTATGCAGACGAGAGGATACTCCTTTTCATAAAAAGTGATTAAAAATGGATTAGCTTCGTAATAATTTTTCTTCTTCCCTTGAGATATTATCTCCTGAGTTTATCCTCATCAAAGGAAAGGAAGTCTTAACAAGGAATGTATTTAAAGCTGTTTATAAAATGCCCACAAGCCAAGTCACAATACACTACAGTGCCAATGTTAACCATTTTAAATAGAAAGCTTACTTTTAAAAGTTTCCCATCTTATCAAGTAAAAGTTTTACAAGAGTACTTTATCATTCCCCGAGAGGCTAAAAACAAATCTAATTTCTAATCAAGAAGACAACAAGAGATAAAAGTGCGAAAGAAAACTTAACTAACTGCCACTACAACAACTGCTCCAACTATCTCGACTAAACATGAAATTCTATTCAAAACAATAACTTTCCATGAAGATAAACCAAGCTCAAAACTCAACACCAGCACGTTTTTCCTTCGGACAAAAGATAAGCTTTTTACTGGAAAAAAATTCAACACATCATCATCATCATTCATCGTATTTAATTCTCAGTCTCCTTATCTCTCCTGCAAACTTCAGAGCTACTCTCGTCATCATCCCGCAAATCACACAGACCGACGACAAAAGTCGACTTTAAAAAGTAAATCCCCTCTAAACATTTATTTTAACGATCTGAAAGCAACATGATTATTACATGAGTCATCTTTCCATGTATCACTCCAAGATTGAAAGCGAATCTTAAATCTTAACGAGCAAACCTCATCAAAATCCAATGAAATTCTTCTCCTCCTGCAGCTGCTACTGGACTTGAGTCGTAAATTTAGCAAGTGAATCATTTTTTTGTACTTTGTACATAAACTGTAATTTAATCTTTAATCCTCCTCTGAAGCCATATACTACGATCAGACACACACATAACTAGACTTGTGGTTCCCCTCTCCATCAATTATATCTACAACAAGTGTACTGGACATTGCACTGCTCTGCTCTTCTCCTCCTCTTCGTGTGTGGTCTCTGGTCTGATGATCATGAACCTAAATAAAAGAAATTCTCTCATCACAAATTACTAAACTATTTGCTACTACTACCATACCATTACTCTGCCCTTTTGTGTTCACACTTGTGTCTCAAAAAAAATCATCAAGTCAACTTTAATGATAATCAATAACAATAATAAGAGTTAACCAGTAACCACAACAAACATGTACAGAGTTGATGAGTGAGGTACATTTTTTCAACATTATTATTATTATTTACTCATGCATTCAATCCTCTCCACCACAATCAGTCAGTAGAGTAGTCAGTTAGTACGACGACACGATGATAACGACAGAACGGAGATGACGTGACGGAAAAAAAAAGTGTGTGACTGGAGCAATGAACGCGAAACAGGCAAACTACTTGATATAAAATATGAATATGAAACCAGCAACCAGACAAAAAAAATTGTAATATGAACTATTATAACTTTTAACCGCAGAGAAGGCAACTGACTCGTTATATTACTGTGACGAGGATACATAGTTTTTTTGTTGCAAGTTTAATCAAGACTAATCATTCATGCGGTGGTGCTGGTGGTGATGCAAATGTGAAGAGAAAATGGTGCTGGGTGCTAGCTGTTCTCAACAACGTTGAATGACCAACAACAACAATAATAATCGTAATGCAGACGAAGGCTAAATAAATATAATTGGTCATCTAACTAACTATACTAGTGACGATGAGCTGCATCTTCTGGCTCTGACTCTTGCTCCTCTTCACTCTCTCAATTCTGGTGAATCGAATCTCTCCACTAACTTTCGACTACTCTTCATGATGATGACGAATGTGTGAGGAGATTCCGAGAGTTGTTATTCTGGAACATCCTCATCGTCATTTTCTGTTAACTAAACAGTGTTTTTAACAAGTAGCAGGACCTTTCGGCTGGCTAAACTTGATCGAGGCATACAAGTGCATTGGCAGATATCTCCAACTTCTTGGGTAAGTTCTCTAATAATCAATGTTTGTGGTTAGTTTACCTAAGTGGTTAGTATGATGATAAGTCAAAGTGAAGATGTATTATGGGGTATTAGGATATTTAAGTTAATTTTTGTATTCATGTGCTTATCTAGATTTCATCGTGATTGGTCAACTCTAGTGAAAATTAGCGGCTGTCCACTAATACGACTAGTACAACAGACAGATAAACAAAACAAGTCTTATCGGTTTTTATCTCTTGATATTACGAATCGATCTTCTAGTGATGACGTCGAATCAAATTGAGTCACAAAAACATTCAATATAAACTAGAGAACTGATATTATCAATCGTATCATCAATCGTCGTTGTGTGTTTATTATTTTACTTGTTTTGATCCACTGCTGTTTCTTAGTAATTGTTGATTAGACAAGACCTTTTTGTATTATTAATTGTACGACTGCTACATAATCATCTTCTGACAAGTGCATCGGAAAGAGAAATTCCATTTAAAAACCACTGGATATTATTTATTTTGTATGATAATTAATCAGATTGTCAAGGAAAACTTTTTTGGAATATCGTGACCAACTTTTACATTAACTTTTTTGTTTTAATTGTCGACTAAAAACCAGAAGTAATTTAGTATTTATGGTTTCAAGGAGGGAAAACAACCGCTTTGTAATTTTTCTCAAAAGAAGTTAACTACAGACTGATTTATTTCGTTGGGAGGGTGACTTTGAATAGAATACTGTGTGTTATTGATGTCTCGAGAGAGAGAGAGAGAGTATAAAATTGTAATGAGAGAAACGGCTGACAGCTTAAAAATTAGTTGGTTATTATTACTAGCTACTTGTTTTACATTTGGACAGTGACAGCGATTCCTGTTAGTTCCAGTACTCCTTTTATTATCGTGCCACATCTTTGAGGAGAAAGAAACGGAAAACGCCATCTAAGCAGAGATCTACTGTTGACTTTTAGTGAGATTAACAATTTTCATCAATCTTCACCTCTGTCGTAACTTTTAGCACTTTTGAAAACATTTTTTCTGCAATCCAATGTGTTCAATTACCGTTGTTCAATCACATTAATCAAGTATAACTGTTGAACTGTTTAAAGTCTCATTATTACTGTACAATTTTAATAGTTTTGTCATAGTTGAGAAATTGAGGTTTCAAAATAGAAGGGTTTTTTGTAGCGGGCGTGATTGTAAAACTTGGAACGAGAACACCCTAAAATTATAAATATTGACAGTAAAAAAAGATTTTGTTTCGTCGAAACTCAATTGATTGACTGCCAAAGAGAAAGTAGGAAAGAGTTAGCAGGTGGATCAAAGAATCCAATTCCTGCTGTGTTTTTTCAAAACAAAAAGTTACTGCCTCATTCATGACCCTGTGGAACAGTAAAAGTCCTGGTGACCTACCATCGTCGACTTCGTCGTCATCAGTGTCACAGTCACAACAACAACAGCTGCAGGAGGTCCAGTGTCAGCAGTATCGTCATCAGAATCAGAACTATTGCCGTAGTTTTAGTAGTGACGGTAGTACGACGAATAACAATCCAGTAAGCAACAAAAGTAGTGAGTTTTGTGGAGGTGGTAGTGGCGGCGGCAGTGGCGGTAGTGCTGGAGTAATTGTAGGTGATCCTAGTAGTAGCACTAGTAGTGGTAGTGGAGGTGGTGGTAGTGGAAACAGTGGTAGCGATAACACTAGCAACAACGGCACCACCACATTGGAAAGTTTGGTCGGGGAGAATCTCCCCGTAGTTATGGACAATCGTAATAGTGGTGGGGGTCGTATCATGACCTCGTGGGCTCAGAGAATGCATCGAAGAGCTGCCACGTTGGGAACTGTCGTCACTTCCTGTGGTCACCCATCTGCTCCGTATCCCCGTCGCATTGAAAAGTAAGTTGAAGTTGATGAGATAAATATTTACCAACCATCTACCGATCCACCATCTATAAATTAGAAAATAATTAAATGCTTTAACCACAACTAATGGAGTTTTGAACTTTTTCCAGAGTCAAGTTTGGTGTTTCTTTGGATGAAGTTTGCAAGAATGACATTCCAGGTCCTCTTTTGGTACGTATTTATTATGCCCAAAAGATCTACAGATGGATTCAAAAATATATTTATAATTAAAAAATACTTATCCGCTTGTGACTTGGGTATGTTTGTGATTTGTGGTTTGCAGGTGCTAATTTTGAAGCTGAACAAGGAGGCACCGTACAAAAAGGATGTGTTCAGAGCTCCTGGCCATCAAGGCAACATGAAGAAGCTAATTCATTTCTTGCAGAATGGACGACTCGTGAATATTGATAATTTCTCAGTATACACGATCGCCTCGGTGCTCAAGAAATTCTTAAGGAAACTACCTGACGGTATCTTTGGGCGGGATGGAGAGCAACGACTGTTCCAAATCATTGAAATGTCAAGTACAGAGCAGCAACGGGACCACATTCATTCGTAAGCGATAATTAATTTAGCGAGTCTTACAAAAATTTACGCCTGTGTAACCTGAAGACATAAGATATTTAATTTCAGGAAAACTGTATGTTAATTTGAATTCTTCATGTTTAGATTGATAAACTCACTGCCAGCATGCACTCAAAGGCTAATCGTTCTCCTCTTTGGCACTTTCCGTGTTATCGCTTCAAACTCAGAACGCTCACAGACGGGCATGACATCCGAAGCTCTGGGTGTCTCCGTCGCTCCCTCCTTCTTTCAAAGTTGTGTTTCCGACGGGAAACAAGCCAAAATGGAAGATGTGATGCGGTTTAAGGTAACATCATACCACCTTTGTTTATTTTTTAGCCTTAGAAACTGTCATGTATATTTTAATCTCTGTAAAACTCACCACCATTTCTCCTTTGATTATTACGTGTAAATTTACTACTTTCCTTTTGCTCTCCAAGTATCAGTAATCATAATAATAATTAATCAAAATAATAATTTGGTAGAGTGTAGTGTTTTGCACACACAGTTCTCAGTCAGTTTATATGATTGATCTTTTGGAAACGTTGAAATGGTTGGTAGCGTGTGTGTAATATATTTCTAAAAATGTCATTTTAAGAAAACGTACAATTTTTAAATATTTCCCTTTTGCACATTTGACTTCTCTTTATTATATACTAGATAATAATATAATACGGTCGTATCCCCTATCACTTGAATACTTTCTCCTAAACAATCAATTACGTGGCATAAGTTTAGGAAGCTCAAATTACAACGTTCGTAGGAAGGATTGGCGTACAATCAACAGGCTACAGGTTCCCTTTGAAAAAGAATATTAAAAAATACCTTTCTACTTTCATAGGACAGTTTCACAGTTCGCATAAATTATGTGTACTCAACTGCATTTGGCAATTGCTGAAGTAATGAAGAATACTCTGGATTTCATGATGTATTCGTGTATATTATATTGTTATGCGTTAGGTTCTAAGCCCAACAGTAGAGGATAAACGAACCCATCATTCAATCCATCATCTCTCTAGCATGTTATTTTATTATCAAACAATTCACTAGTTTCCAGCAGGATTTTCTTTGTTACTACGCGCCACCGATGTGAATAGACGATCAACAAATAAGAAATAATATGTTCACAATTAGTTTTAAGTCAATACGCTGCTGCTGAGCTTAACGAAAAACTTTTTTTTTCTGAAAAGCACAAAATCCCTACAAAACATAATAATATGTTGTTGCAGTAACCTTGAATTTTTGACTAACAAAATTAAATACTTTTTCCATCACTAAAAAGAATATTTGCGCTTTCTATCTGTCTAACTTTTGACTCGCTGCCACTACCTACTATTACTACTAGTAAACAACAGCAAGTTACAGTTTCATAACTAACATTTTTGACGTTTTTCATTGTCTTGTGCTGCGTTTTTAAACTACTCTTTTATTCATGTCTGTACTTTTTGACAATTTTTTTGACTTTTCAAAATGCACATTCTAAAATAAAAGATTACTGTTCTGCTGTTAAGTTATTTCGATACTGTTTATTTTTTTGAGTTAATAAGGTACAGCAGGAATACCAATGAAATTTTTAACCGATTTTTCGATGGTCTGGTTGTGTAAAATATGAGAAAAAAATGATTCAGATGTTTTGAAATAATCCATCCAGCTTGTTTGAGTTTTGTTTTCTCTTGCAGTTAATTATTATCAATTATTATTTAAAAGTCTCGCTCGCTCGCTCTTTATCTATCTATCTTTCTATCTGTCTGTCTCTCTTGTCTCTTCTCTCTCTCGCTCGCTCTGTTTGATCTGTTTGGGCGGTTTCTTCTTCAAAATTGATCCGATTGTTGTAGGCCGAGGTGGACGTAAGTCATGATTAATACGTTGTCTTACTAAAAAACAAAACAAAAATTAATACTTGCATAATATTTGTAATAGTAATGATTTGTCTGACTGATGATTTTTTTAAAGAATCAATTTGCGAAAGAAAAAGTGTTTTGCTGTTTTGAAAGTCTTAAATTTTTTGTCGTGTTGTGTTAATCCTTTTTTGTAATAATCGGCCTTCTCGTATAAAGTGATAAACTAAATTGTAATTATTATGAGTACTTTAATCAGTAGAGTAATCTTTCTCCTCGTGTTTAGTTCTTGAATGTTTTTGAAGATTTAAAATTATACATTAGAGTAGATAATCATCTACTGTTTGTTTTAGTGCATTGGGAGTATAATATTTGGTTAGTGTGTTGTTTTAATTCTATAATAAATGTTTGTTTTTGCATTTTGTTGTCTCTTAACCATCCCAAGATCCTTTATCTTGAAGATAAGAAATCCGAATCCTCCATAATTAAAAATCAATCTCCAATTTTTTGCTCACGAAAAAAACAAAGATGACTTGATATTTTCGGTTCTTCAGTCTAAACTAAATGATTTCATGAAACGATAAACTACAACGATCGATCGCCCTCTTTTCTATTTCTTATTATTGTCATTTACTAATATATCTCTTCCATTAGTCCATTAGTAGCTAGTTGGTCAGTACTATATAGTAAGTTTTCTCTCTCTTTCTATATTGGTTAGTATGGTTAGTGGTAGCAGAAGTAGTTGTAGTAAAAAAGTAGCTGTAGTAAAGTATTTTTCAAGTAGAAATTAGAATACTAAAATGCGGACATCACTAGTCAAGAACAACCAAATTTTTTCACACTGCCAATTGTTGCAACCATTAATGATGCAACATCTCAATTAAACTGATGATGACCGACTAGCGAAAGATCTAAAAAGAGCTATTTTTCTGCTCCAATCACCTCCTTTTGTCATGCGGTTATTCACACATATAATATGTACATGGCCATGGCTTATTTTATCTTTAAATAGAAAAGTATCATACTATAACGCATTAATTTTAACAGTTTCCGTTTATTCTGCCAAGCAAAATATATCAGCTTATTTACGCAACACTAATTCAAAATAAAACCATCCATGATATATGGATGTTGGCTTTAATGTAAGCTCTTTATATTCTTCAGCTCTAGCTAAATTGAATGATTTTATGGGAATACTATAGAAGGCTAGATTAAAAGAAGGGGACGTAAATTATAAAACCTTGCTGTTTAGTAATATTTTATAAGTATAAAAATGAATGATTAGTTTAAGTGTAAGCAATTCAGAACACTATATAAATCATAGTGTAGTCTAGTCATAGAAATCTCCTTGGAAAAGGGAAACATACACGAAAAGTAGTAAAAAATAGTATGAAGAATGAGAAGAGAACCTAATGCCAGTCATTGATTTTTTTGTTTGAAGTCGTTACCTTTTCCTGTAATTTTGTTTGGAATGTTTTAATGTTACTGTAAATCGCTTTGAAACATCACCAAAAATGAAGATCCTCGCAGTAAAAGTCATTTTTCTCTTCCCTAAAATGCTTTGAATGGAAATTTTGAATATACAATTGGCTTATTTGCTTAGAATTTGAAACGTATTTGAATAGTTTAATTATCAATCCCCTTGACTGCTGGTGGTAAACTATTAACTCCTTATCCGTCGTGTGCGGTGTTGAGGACGTGCTCATACGTATTTAATATATATATATTTTTTGAATGTGTCATTCATTCACTCCACGTTCAGTTTGTAGTTGTTACGTAGTAGTGAATTGTACTGATTTTAGAAGTAATCTTGAGTAAACTACTCCAATAGAGTAATGATTCCTCGGTAATTTCAACCAAAAAGCTAAATGAAACATCACCTATTTGCATTATCAATTATGGATGTTGAATGCTGCTCTGTAGCTACTCTGGAAATCATAATGATTGTTGTACATTATTTTTTAGCACGTTGTAGAATTTGTAACAAAGAAAACAATCTAAAGTGTATGATTTTTTTTGAGTTTTTAGAATCCCTTTTGTGTCATAAGAAGATTAGAAATCTTAGGTGAATTGATTTGTTTTGTAGAAAGTATCCAGTACTGTGTTTATAATTGTGTAATATGATATAGTGTCTGTTGCATTGCATAACAATTGAATATGATAAAGTCTATGTAGTATGTTATATATTTTTGATCATCATGAGGATTATTATTCATTCTTTCTCTTGAACGAAAATTTTTGTCACATTGAAAAATACGCGTGATCTGAAATTGTAAGACATGAGCATGATGACCTTTGCTAATATTTCAATTGTCTTTGTTTTTTATGGTCCTGTTTGTTCTTCTTTGTCCTGAAACCGTGACGACGTGGCCCTACTCTCTTCCTCCTTGAAACTCTTCACTGTCTTCATTTGCGTTGGTTTGTTGGGTAAAAAAATGTGATGGGGAGTGTAGGTGGCAACAAAGATCATGAAGTTCCTCATCGACAACTTTGGCGTGAGCAACCTGTTTGGTAGAGAGAACTACGAGTACTACGCTCGGATCACAGGTAGAATCCTCAAGGTGGAAGAAGACTGGATTTTCAGCTTCCGCTATCCTCCAGACGCTCTCGTCTCCCGTAAGAATCCTACTACTTCCTCTGACATCTCTTCTTCCACAAATACTTCTCAGTTTGAACATTCTCTTTCTCACTAAATTAATCGATTTTGTTGTTACTTTTATTACTATTATTATTATTATCCAACGTTATTATTACTACTACTACTATTGCGTATTATAATAATTTATTTACAAACACATTTCTCCATTAACTTTTAACACACTCGCTGGTGGTGTACAGAATGCAGCAAGTATCTCTCACGGATATACCTATACATATATATGATTTACAGTAGTTCATACAATTTGTACTTTTATCTACTTGCTACTTTACTTGGTTTTTAATTTTCTACTATTTATCTTTCTAATTGTTATTACAAAATATACTTAATTAGCTTTTCTTTGGGGAAAGATGCAAGCAATTACATGAAGTTAGTTCAGTCTGAGTATTACGTATGCATATTATGCTACAAACACACACACACACACACAAAAGGAAACATTCCGCTTCTCCAGAAAG
This sequence comes from Willowsia nigromaculata, assembly GCA_034700605.1. Lineage (NCBI taxonomy): Eukaryota > Metazoa > Arthropoda > Collembola > Entomobryomorpha > Entomobryidae > Willowsia > Willowsia nigromaculata. The sequence continues at coordinate 27,148 of JAQIXX010001020.1, forward strand.
CATGCAAAATGGAAATATCTAATAAAAAATACACAAATTAACATGCACTAAGGCAATGCTGGAACAAATTATTTTCACTACAACATTTAAAATTTACAACGGAAAAGACTGAACAGGAACAGCAGCCTTACGTGAAAAGTGAAAGTGAGGAAAGTCACTTGGTCAAAACATTTCCTAGAAATTCAAGTAGACTGTATACATTCTTGTTATCTTTGTTTTTAAAAAGATTTCACTATACATAAGTTGCAAATCATACATTTAGTTCCTATTAAAGTATTTACTATTTGATAATAGTTTAATTTTTATTGTTTTAAATAGTATGAAGTTTAATTAGCCTTCTTTAATAACTTTTAGTTTTACCAAAGAGTTTTGAGCGTAATCCTGCGAAACATTTTAAAATCTATTCAAGACGGGTCGAACACTGGCATATTTAATATTCATGAGAAGGGGAAACAGCATTACTTTTATAATTTGTTAAACTCTTTAAATTAACTATAATTTTCCGATTTCAAACTTCAGATCTAATACTTCTACTACTACAAATATATATTACGATTTTGTTTAAAATATTTTCTACTGTTGTTTGTTGCTGCTGCTGCTATTACTGCTCTGCACTACAATATAATTATAGGCCAACAGTCACTTGAGGCTGAGAAAACGTGGTTGCAGTATGAATCGGACAGATGGGGTCTAAATTTCAATTTAGAAGGTACGAACGATCATCATAATTAATTGTTTTTCAGTGTTATTTTTTTGTCTCAGAAATTTTGCTTTAAAACGGGATTTCCAAAAAATATTTTGCTAAACAAGCAAGCAATTACCTGAGATAAGCGTTGGCTATTGCATATTTTAAAATTCCGGTTTACGGGGTATTGCCTAGCAAGCAATGGGCAAAAAATGAAAACTGGCATAGTGCACAAATTCTAATTATAAGAAACAATTAATAACAAAACTAACAATTTCAATTTAAATTCAACAAAACTTGCAAAGTTTTAGTTGCCAGGGAAAAGGTTTCAGTAAGAAAGTCTTTCCATGAGATCATTCAGGCTAAACAATGAAATGAACCCTTTAGACTGAAATCTCTTTACTGGAATCTTAATTAAGTCCTGTCGTTTTAATACTGTCTTCTGAATGTTTTAATTTTATGTGCAACATGCAACAAACGGCTACGCGATGCATGCATTATTATTGTCCTGGCTCAGCTCGTATTTTAAGTCTATGTCTTCTGTAAGCTGTATGATTGTCTATTAGTAAATTATGTAATTGGTTAATTTTAGGTAGAATTATAGCAGCAGCGGATTGAATAGTATCTGTCTTACTTTCATGGAGCCATTGCGCGCTGTTCGTTCGTACTATTCGTAGTTAATTATTTTCGGACCCTTCTTCCTCGGTATCCTATTTGAATCATGTCTCAACAACGGCACTGCCGTTTTCCGTATTCCATAGCTTCGGCAAAGTCGTGAAAAGAGGCTATCGTAACGTAGTTTAAAATAGTTACCTTCGTTCTAGTTTGTGGAGCACATTTCCAAAACATTATGTACAACTGTTGAGACATGCTTCTCTTCTATATTTGCAGTTCATTCCAATCTCAATCTCGTTTTTATCTTCATTTATTTTATATTATTATAATTAATCATTAATTTTGTTATTATTATTATTTTCGCTGTAGTATTTTTAAACTAGCTAAATCACTATTGTTATCATTATGTATGTATTGATAGGGATTGGTTTCGTTTGTTTAGTTTTTTTCTTGTACGAATTATGTAGCATGAAATATACATTCTTGACAATGTAAAATTAGGAAATATGTGCGTATTAATACATTTAAATTTTTTAATTCCATTGTTGGTACTTTCGCAGTAATTCTAAGTTTAGTTGGCTTTTGTAACTTATTTTTGTTTACTAGCGTTATTTAATTATTAAGTTGGTGGATGTTTGGTCAAAAATATACTTATTGTAACAAGATGAAAAGGAGGAAATCCGAGTTTTGCACGTTTTCACTAATGTCATTATAAATCCCTTTAAGTTTCTGTTTGTAATTATACATAGTTATCAATAATCTACCTCTGCAGTCGGAACGTTACATATTATTAATGTATTAATTCTCTATATAATTATCAAGAATATAATTTGCTTTACGTATAAAATATTGTTCAAATTCGTATTGTATATATTATGATGTTTTAGTAATAAACGACGTCAGGTTTTTGACTACACCTTCCTTTCGTTTCTCCTTAATCAAATTCTTCTAGTTGGTCTATCTTTTATTTTTCGTTAATGCTCTCAGGGCCACTTATGTTGGTACACGCTATAAATTGACTCCATCTCTTGACTTATACGTTAGTTTACTCTTTAGAATAGATGTAGATATTGAGATTAAGGACTCACAAAATAATACGAAGTCAACTAGTGTGTGATTGAGATGACTCCGTTACAAGTGCTAAGGTACTAAAATCCTATCTATTCAAAGATTAGGTCTAATTTCTTATGTTTATTGTTGCATTCTTCTGTGTTAATATTTTTGTGTTTTGAATCTTTTGTCACCGTAGTTTTTGTAAAATTTTTTGAAAATTGTAAAATTGTGAATTCTAAGTTTTTAAAAGTTTTCTTCTTGTTTTCAGTATGCTTTAAGTTTTAAACTCGTTTTAATGTTAGTGTTCTTCTATGTTAGAATTTTCTTTTTGAACTGGCAACTTTTGTGGGTTCGATGCGGGTGGAGGACTTTAAAGAGTTTTTGTTACTTTGCAAGCTTACAACTGAAGACAGGAAATTTGAATGAAAAAATTAGAATTAGTTTCCTTTGGTAGGCTCAAGGCTGTTGTGATGTCGTTACTAACAGTAAATTTCTAACAATGATTGTGTTTGTGCGTTTTATTTTTAATCGCGAAATGTGATGTGTGTGTATTCCGCATGTTGTGTAATGATTACAAATTGTTGGGAGAGGTTAATGAACCGCTTTGATTGGATGATCCTGTTCTACTGCTTGCAATATCCTTTTTGTTTGTATGTTTGTCAATTTTTGTATTTGAAACCGTTAGCAAAGGAAATGTAAATGAAAATGTTTCATTCGGGGATCTTTTTCTATCAATTCGTCTATTTCTACGATTTTATGTATTGAATTGCTTATTGGGGGCTTTTCTCTTGTTGAATCTCTGGTATTACTAGATTATCATTATTCATTGAATATAACGAGGTTGTGTTATTCATTGATTTTTGAAGCTATGTCACATCAAGAGGAAAGCCACTCTACCCCTGCGTTAATCCAAGCCTCGGATCGCCTAGATGCGGATACGGGTGATCCTAGCAGCTCTCTTAGTAGCATTCCGGAAAATAATCTGCTAGAGAGCTATACTCGACTTAGTATTAGCTTAGAAGATAACGGACTCTACAAAGTAACGGAGGTATGTGTAAGAGATCAATCTGATTAACTCATGTGTATTATCAAGAGAGAAAATTTAACCATATTATATTTATTTTATGTAATTAACGATGTTTATACTTCCAATTAGGTACATGAGAGACAGGCAGCGAGGATGAAAACCCGATCCGAATGGTTTCTTTCCCCGTCCACTTGTCCCAAAATGCCTGCCGTTGATGTTGATGAAATGTCCAATCCCTATTTAATTCTAAGAGAAGAGTCAGCCACAGGAAATTGCTACTCTGGTAAGCATGCTGAACAAAAAATACGTATAATGGTTATATACGTAATTTATATGTGCCTGGATAAAAATAACATGTATATTCTGTCAATTCTGAAGGTGGTGTTCTCAGTTCCAGTAACGAATCAGTAAAGCATCAGCCAATTCGTCGCACCTCAAGTAAAGAAAAAGAGCGTCGCTTAGTCCGTCGAAGTTCGAGTAAAAAGAATAAAGAGAATGGTGCTAGTGGTGGAGCAAGTGGGGGAGGTTCCAGTGGTGGTAATGGTGGCGGCGGATCTTCTTCAGGCAAGAAATACTCGTCCCCTTCGGCCACAGCAACTACTCCACCGCACCAGCTAGCAGGAGCTGATTCAAATCATCAAGTAGCCACTTCCTCATCGTCATCTACCACATCTCCTCCTCCAGGTGAAATTGGTGCTATTGGCGATGCTGCTAATGTTGCTTCAACTGGAGACAATGTATCCACACCCTCAAGACGTTCCACCTCCTCCAACTTGTACGATTACATAGACTGCACCGCAACCACCCCTGGCACTGCTGTTGCTGCTGCCGAGCCATCAAGTTCTGGTGGTGCTTGTGAAGTTCCACCATCTTCCGATATTTGTGGAGGAGGCACTACCGCGGAGGTTCCTACCAATAATCCTCCCTCTGCCAACAACGGTATATCAATAGAGAACGCGGCGGGAAATAGTGGGGGAGGAGGAGGAGGAGGAGGTTCCCCTTCCTCCGAACGTGCTACTCTAGTGTCAGAATTAGATTGCACAGAAACTGATGTTCAGACATTTCATGTCACCCTTACGTACAAGCCGAGAATCTAGCCTTTTTTCTCATCTCAAGAAAGAAATCTGTTATACTCTTACAATTTTTATTACAGAAAAAACTACCGTACTACTACAACTACTACATACTTTGCTACGATATTGTACTACTATTATTCTACTGTTTTTACTACTACCACACACGAGAACATCGTTTGTTCTCATCAAACACCGCCATTTATCGTGCTCGTTTCCTCCCATCGTGTTCCTTTCAATCAATCTTCACAGAACAAAGCACAATTACTACTACAAAGTTCGTCGTAACTAATTTTCCTTAAAGTTAATATTTATAATGTAAATACACAAACCGCACCGTTACTAAAGCGTTAGTTATTCATCAGATTATATAAATGGAAGTTTTCCGCAAAATCTAAGATACGCAAAAGAAGTGAAATCAAAAAAACTATTTATATTACTACTAGAGAGCATGTGTATCTTTAAAATGAAGTGTATTATCAATAATGGTCACCATTCTTCTTCAGCGTCAAGTTCCCTCCTTTTCCGATTAATGATAAAGCGTTGATTGAATAGATGTATTATTACGAGAGGTATAAAAAAGTGAACAGAGATAGATACAGATAGTTTCAACGCTCATGTTTTTACCTGCCTAGTTGCTGGTGGTGCTTTGCCCTAATCGATTAATTTGCAGAAAAAAATCCGAGCTCATAAGATTTAGTTTACAAGCTGGTTTTCCGTATAACTACACAGTAACTGAATGCTTTGCTTAGGGGAAAAACTTTTTCAGTTAATATACGTAAAATAGGTAATACTTGGATGGCGTTTTATCAAAGAATATATAGGAGATATTACAATAGATAGACTCTTTATAATATTTATTTTTACCCAATATCATTGATCACTATGAAGTAATGTCCACTTTTACGCTAACGCAACTATTTTGAAAACAAAACCGCAGACCTTCCATGTAGTTGCATTTCGTTGCATGGCTTTGCTAGCGAATTTTCAAAATAGTTTCGTTAGAGTAGAGGCGCACTACAAATAATCATGGCAATCTGCCACAAAAGTAACTAGTTTTCTAGAAAGTTAACAACTACAGAGATAGATGCACTGTTTTTTATTCAAATTTTAATAATTTTTGTCATACTCACGTGGGCACTCTCTTCTAATTCTAGAGATGTTAACTATATGATAATAATAATAAGAAATAAATCATGGTTGATAATCAATATTATAACAAGTAAAATAATGATAATAGGTATTTATAATTATATAATAATACTTGTGGTACTTGGTAAACTTTTAAGACTGCTTCACAAACATTACCTACTTCCCACTCACTCAAAAAATATTCAATTCATTGATAATTAATTATTAATATTCAATTGTATTGTAAATTATTATTATTATTATCAGTTGTTCAATTATACGTAATCGATATTATTTGATTGCACATCTTTATGAAACCCTGCTTTCACATAAAAAATAACTTTTGCTCCTGCTTTCCTAAGTTTTCACAGTAATTATTCGTAAAAGCTGAATAGGACTGAACTGCGTAAAAACGAAATAATTTTTTTAAATGCAACATGAAACACGAACACAAAACTCAAAATTCACACACGAAAATGTTCAAAACTGCCTCTCTTTGTCTTCAGTTATTTATTTTATTGATATTAGAAACTAATGATTACGGATCACAATTTATTTTATTTATTAAAAAATAATTCATTCCGATCTGATTCCGACTCTCTGAATATTAATACTACCAAAAGTTAACGTACGCTTGGCTTTATGAAAATAGAAAAAAATGAATGAAAGGTTCATGCTTACGTTTGCATGCAGTATGCTGAATGTTTGTGAAATGATGCTGAAGGTTTTTGGTGCATTCCACAAGTTCGTCTTTGTTTACACCAAACACGCTTAAGTTTTATTAATACTACTATTATTTATACTACTTTCATTTTATAAGACCTTTGTATTTTCATGGGTAAAATTGATATTATTATGTACTTTACTTCGCAATGGTATACATACCACCTATTGTTATTCTTTTTCTTGTGCTGTGTGTTATTATGAGTCGGGAATCCTTCCATTTCTACGCTGTTCCACATCCTTCAGTGTATACTTACTTAGAATGATATTATTTTGCATTGGAAACTATTTCAAAAAATGCCAAGCTTGCGTGAAATCAGTGTATATGTATGTATTTGTTAATGCTGATATGAGGCTCATGTTCACTAGGAATTCCCAGATGAATTGATAATGAGTTGGGTTGCGAGAAACTAATGTTCCACGTTATGCATCCTTCTATTGATATTACAACAAAGAACCATAATCTTGAATTTGCGTCAGTTTGGCTGTTCGCTTTTGCTAATCTTAATGAAAGCTTGTTACTGAGATCGTAAACAGTTTGTAACCGATTTTGAATCGGTATTTTGGGTCTTCTTACATTTTGAACAGATAGGTATATTATTATTAGTTGAAGTTACACTTGTTACTCGTACGACATTACTAAATGGTGGATTTGTTTAATGTAGTCAATAGTCAGTGTTAATGTTCATTTGCTATTATATATGTATATATTCTTTGCAGCTGGCAGCAAAGTAAGAGATTGTACCTACTTGCATACGTAGGTAGTAGGTAGTTTTTAATAATTATATTCATCTATTCAAGTTTACATATTTTATTTTTACCTTTTTGCTTCTCCTTTCCAATCAATCGATTTCATTAGTTTCAAACGTTATTCATGTTGTCATGTCAAATTTCTCGCTAGCTAAAAGCAATCTCTCAATTGTGCATAGATTGGTTATAATTGTCAAGGTACTAGGTGTTAAGACTACTAGTATTTTTATGCTATAAGAAGTTTTTTAAAATTCAACAATGGTGACCACTGACCACTGATGCGCATACATTCTGGAATTAGTTTTTCAAATAAAAAGCTGCCAGCCAAAAACCAGACTCAACAGCAGTTCATATTTATTTACCTATTGATGTAAATTTTGTTGTTGCCAAGAAGCCATTTGAAAATAATCTTTTGATAATAATAATACGAATAACAAGTAATCTGGTTCAGGTAGTTTTTCTTCATTAACTCTCAAAAACAGATAGTACAATCTAAAAATAATATATTATTGTGGCGATAAATTATGCACGCACGAATTCTATCAATTATCATTTTCTTGTTGCTTTTGAAAATACGATTTTTGATTTGAGAAAACAAAATAGATATATTTTAGTTACTGTAATGATACTTGTTTTTAATACGAGGTTACCCACAAAACAAAAAATAAATTTTACCATTTTATAATGATAGTTTTTATGATTATTCACCAAACAAATTAATTTTTATTAACGACTTTCGGTACAATTAATATATAAATTTTATGATAACTTATTTAAATAGTATTATTTACTCAATGCTACAACTACACCGCACACTACTGCAGGGAATGAAAACAGAAGAAAAAACATTTTTTTTTTCGCTTTTATATTTTTATTATTATTTTGCTCTGTAATTACTATTTTGTACATTAATATAATCAATCATTGTTATTATTTTCTATTTTTATGTTTTGCTTTCCTTGAAAGGAGCACCGCAATATATGATTATTATGACGGTAATTATAATTTTTAATAAAACTCAATGCTCTTCATCCACAGTAGACCATTTTGAACTAAACCTTTTTTGTTTCATTATTATTCATTTGGACATTTTCTTATTATTTTATTTGCAGTTGCTTTTTCCCTACTGTTATCTGGTTTATTTAATTGTTGTCCGCTGTGTTCATAGTACATATATTATTTTCATATTATTTCATCCTCTTCTGTTCCCGCAAAACTCCAGTTGTAATCAGTAATCTGGTTTAAACAATAAATGGCATCAACGTAAGTTTTAGTCTGTTTTAAACATTCGCCCTCTGGATTTCATTTCCATGAATTAATTTTCTAATCTTACTTCTCTCACTTGTTTAACAAATTATTAGAGATTTCATGGGTGTACAATGATACGTACGATGATATTACCATTGATGGTGGGAATACCTATGAGAAACTGTGGTTTTTTAACTTTTGAAGATATTTGGTAGTTGGTAGTTGCTAGTGTCGTAAGTTCATTCTTCATACGTGACAAATACAGAATGCGTCGTTTACTGCGCATTTTTATATTCAAATCTCCATTATGATTACATATTATTATTATATGTATATGATATAATTGTAGTAAGTTTTTCGATATGCCCACATGCAACTATAAATTAAGGACTTAATAAATAAAAATACAACAACGCTCTCATCTCACTTCTATTTGTATGTGTACTTAAATCATAATTAAATATATTATACTTATCCACCGCTACGCGTGTTGTATAGTGCAACATTATGAATAATTATTGTGGTATCTAAATATGATAATAAAATGTTTTATGGCGAGGAGAAAGTTTGAAACAAAATTTAAACCAGATCTTTTCTTTCACCAGTGAAATTCGTGCAAATATACATTTTCATATGGACCACATAAGCGAAAGTCACCACATGTATGCTGTGAAGCAATCAATCAAATTATTTTGAATGTATAGACGCATGTTTTTAAGAAAAAAGAAAATTCCACATAACATCTTTATTATATCTTTATTTATCATACAATATAATTTGTAACTATCATATAGCTTGAAAAACATTTAACATTCACTCATTTTGTTTCAACTCTAGGAAATCACTGAAAGAAAACCCTTTTGTTTCATAAAACTCCATTTCCATATATGTTTCCTCTGCACTATCAACATCGGCACTTTTTATATGTTTTTCTTCATCACGTAATTTTTTTCAGTCCCCTACAACAACTATCAACTGGTGGGTCGTCTTCATACACTTAGTAAGTATCATCATCATCACAAACATTCATTACACTTTTGAAATAGGTTATTTTTCCAAATGGGAGTAGTAGTTTGTTAGAGAATTTGTTAAAGAGATTACTATAATATTACGGTCATCGCGAACATTTGCTGTAGCGAATCTTGCAACTGAACAAAATAATCATAGCACATGAAGTATGAACTAAAAGTATTTAACAAATAATAAAATAAAATTAGAGATGCATATCATCAGTTAATTGTAATTAGTGATGTTAATATCTGTAATGATCTACCAGTTCCCAAAATATTTGCAAGACGAATACAACAATTTGCATTATACACAATTTTAAAACAACATTGATAACTTTTTTTTTCGTTCCATTTGTAACAATTCTTAAGTTTATACATATAATATTCTATATATTGTTTAGCTAAAAGTTGATGGAATGGTTTTTCATACGTTTTAAAAATTATCGTTATTCAAAGTTGTGGTTTTTTCTGATAGTACACCATCATAAAAATATAAATCTTATACACTTTCTCTTCCTTTGAACCTCCTTTCCTCATTCTAACAATCATACAATTTTTAATGTAGATAGATTTCGTTTTAAAAACAATTTGTTACATAAGAAACCGAAGGAGCACACCTTACAAAAGAAAAAATTATAATAATCCCATTTGATGTAGTAAATCCGATTTAAATTTTGATTTCGATTTTTCAGTTTATGAACCTTCTGGTTGCGCTGCTTGCTTGTTCTTTCCATGTACGCGGTAATCTACTATAATATATCCAACTTCAAATAGTTGACTTAATTAGCTAACCAGTCTATTTTTAACTAGGGAGAAGAAGAAAGGATGAAAATTTGACAAATAAAAATGAAAAATTACATAGTATAACTATTATTACATGTTATTTATGTTTTAGTACAGTATAAGGAAAATAGGGTAATTACGGCACACACGAGAATTTTGATTTTCAATTTTCCTTGCAAGCGACTTATTTTGTTAGAGTTTAAAAAAGACAAAAGCGGAAAAACTCAGAAAAACTAACAATTATAATATGCGGTATCTTTAAAAAAAACTAAATGAATTGGTTGTGGTTGTTCAATCAGATGCCAAGGAAAATTGTAAAAGAAACTCTGTAATTTTTTTCTCCAAATTACAAATAATGTAGACACACATATTATATAAAGGTTGGGAAAAAGGTATTTGACGGGGATTGCAGCAGTAATTCTACTAGTAGTATACAGTAAGTTGTTGATCAAGTGTGTCCTTTCAAAGTGATTCCTTGACGTGTTTCCTTAGCGGCGATCATAGGAGCGAGAACGAGATCGAGACCGACTTCTGGACGCACTCCTGTTTGGAGAATATGAGGGGGAACCGCGTCCCCTTCGAGCGGGGGAGTAACTGCGACTCCTGGAACGCCCACGGTCGCCTCCTCCACCACCACCACCGCCACTACTGCCACCACCACTACCGTAGTCTTCCTTTACTCGAATATATGAGGTTTCACCCTACAAATTTCAAAGTAGTGACGATTAATTCATAATTTGATTTGATTCAGTTTCACCGAGACAGAGTAGAAAACAGAAACTGCAAATAATATTACCTCATGGGAACGGAATCTGGAATCGTCCAACTTCTTGACAGCATATTTCATGTCCTCATAACGAAGGAACTCCACAACCCCGGAGCCGTCCTTGTAAACGTCGGCAAAGCAAACATCTCCTGCTTCCCGCATGTGGTCCTTCAAGTCTTGCCAACTGCCACTTGGCGGAAGTCCTACATTTATCATTATAGTAGTAGAAGATTTTTTTTTACATTTTTCACTCCTTCTTTAATATTATCACACATAAAATTATTCTTCACGCCTCAAAAATTCTCTCCTCTCTTCCGCGTTGTCACGGCCTCCAAAAACTATATCTCTCTTAAGTAGTCACACAGACAACAACGAGCAACAAAGTGCGCGTGTGTGTGCTTCTCTACGTATATCCTTCCTCTGCGTGGGTGGGTTTTAACCTCAGAGAAGAACTCTTCATCATCATATTTATGACACACCAACAACAACAATGAACAAAGATAAAAGAGAAAGCAAAATAAAAAATAACCATAACGAAATGAATAATAAACACCGAAACAATTTTCTCTGTGGAAGTGGAACTTTGAGCACACTGCACTAAAAGATAAAAAGAAAAGGGAAGTGCGAAGGTGTTCATTTCATTAATTAAATATTTCTCTCTATCAATTTAGTAAGGGACTGTTGATGATGGATACTCATATGATGATGAAGTATGGAAAGGATCTTCTTATGATTTTTTTAAAAATCCCTGCTGTCAAGATGATGATGATGTTGTGATGCCGGTGGTGATGGAGATGATGCCGATGCCTGATTCTAAATTCCTCTTCATTTTTTTTACAAAAAAAACGAGCAAGCATCATCCCAAATCGCAACAATTTTTAATCCCTGCCATTATCCTGTACGCTAATATAAATAATTATTTATCGTGCATGCTTCCATTTTCCCCGCATCCTCTGCAATCCGCCTTTTATCCATTTTCATTCCAATTTTCTCCTCCTTCCAAAATATCCCCGTTATTTTCCTTTCCTTCCAACAAATTTTAAAATCCTTTTCTCGCCATTATTCCTTCCTCTTCATCCATTTTAAATCATTCAAACAAACTCAATTTTCTCCTCTGATGCTCTTTTCCTCTCAGCATTCCTTCCTGTGTCACCATTAAACAATTATATTTTCAGAAAGGTTTCCTAACGAGTTTATTTTATAGCACAACAGCAGCAGTAGCAGGAACAGCCAGCGCAATTCAAGTGTTTTTTTAACGAACTAGAAAACTAAAGTTTCACACGAACAGAAAGAATTGTCAATTAGAGAATCATTTTAAAAGTGGGAATCCATTTTTCATTTTAAATTTGTGTACAATTAGCCGAGAAAATAAAGCGTTCACACAACAATAACAACTGGTCATTCAGTTTCCAGTCAGTTTGTTCCCTACGATTCTGCGGTTTTTCAAAAGAAAAAAATCTAACGGTAAAGAAAAAAAGTATGTCAAATTCAAGGACTTTGTTTTTTCAGACAACAAGAATGTGTAATTTTGTGTGATTCCAGTTTCCGTTTGGCGATCCCGAAAATTTTCCAATGTATTATTTTTCCCCATTTAAAAGCGATGTATGTCCGCACAAGAAGATTTTGAAATAAAAAAGAGAAAAAAATTGTAACTGTCTTGATTATTTTTCGTTAAGAAAAGAAGAAACATTTAAAACACACACAACATTTAACAGCGCAGCGGCAACAATTTAGCAGCAGCTCAGCAACTACAACAATTAACAATAATATAAAAGTTAACGACAGGATTCCTTTCCTCCCAATATTTTAAAAATCCAGCGACGGGAAAACACACAGCTCCCAGCCAGAAATTTCTCTTTCTTTTAAATACGACTTTTTCAAGACGACTCAAAACACGAAAAGGACACGAGAAGAGATGAATCCTACTTTAAACCGAAAACTCCTCCTCCTTCCCTTCCTCCAAAACTTCCAAGGTGATGTGTAAGCTTGATGAAGGAACAATTTATAATCCTGATTATTCCTCTCATAAAATCCTTTCAATCCTCTTCCCTAATTATGTTTCAAATTTTTTTGTGCCAGTTTTCTTTGTCACCATTTTTTATCAGTGCAAGTCATACTTTAATAACAAGCAGCCCCCAAACGTTAAAAAACAGCAGCACACTCAAGATATTTTTAAAGTAAGGTTTTATGCCTTGATGATGGTTTTTGGTGCATTAAACTTTTATGATAGCGTGTGTTAAACAAATCCTGACACAATTTTTCCTCCCAAGCGTTTTCTCCCGACCGATCATCCCGGCTATATTTTCTCCTCCTTCTTCAAAATCACAGGAGGACGGACAGGGAAAGTGGTGCAGCCATGCCATGCCTATGCCACTGTCCGTCACTTCATTCCCACGAAGGTTTTTTTATACCTGGCGTGTGTGGCCCTGCTTATCTTTTTTCTCTCAGAAACTATGACAATCCATGCTTAAATTCTGCAAGGTTTCATGTTTTAAGCTTTTTTAAGAAAATATTAATTATGCGCCTGCAGGAGGAGGATGATGCCTGAAGCTGATGACATGTGAAGACCGATTCTGATCGATCCTCCCAAATCCCAGCGGCAGCCGCTCGGCAGCAGGTGGAAGAGGAGTATACATTTTTTTGGGAGGAGGAAGCGTGATATTCCTACGACACGGTGGTGGTGCGGAGGAGAATGCTGACTCTGTTGATGATAATGAAGAAGGAGAAGATGGAGATGATGATGATGCTGATGAGGAGGATGAAGCAGTCTTTTCTGCTGCTGCTCCTGCGGAGAGTAGTAGCAGTAGTGGACAGAAGAAAAGGTGGTGCGATGGAAAAACTGAGTTTTGGAGGAGAAACTGAATTCTCAGCGGGAGGAGATGGTAGTGATGATGATGATCAACTCTTTCTCTCTGTTTTCTCTCAAGGATCATCATCATCATCCCAACTTTTGCAATCTGTTCATCATCATCATCATGAAGAGCAAGAGGTGTTGTCACCGTACCAGAAACCATAACGCGATATTGTGAGCGTCTTGCAGGGGCTCCACGTCCTCTTCCGTCACCGCCACGACCGCCGCTGC
>JAQIXX010001021.1:0-41091 GCA_034700605.1 Willowsia nigromaculata
GAATCTGAATCTTTACACGTACACATTAGTATTTGTCGCAAGTCGCAACCTTTTGAAGTATCATAATGCTTACAAAGAACACGTGCAGACTTTGCAGATGGTTTTTTTTAGGATACGTCTTGATTCTTTCTTGTTACACCATCAAATCATATCTACGACTTTTAAAAATCTAGTCAACAAAATATTTTTATTTTCATTATTAAACAAGTCCTTTGGACCATGGGCTTGCGTTGCCCTTAAACTTTAATACTAATTCCATTTCATTTTTCTGTTTGGCTTCATCCTTCCTATGCTCGGGATGACTTCCATTTACAATACAAGTTTCATGGTAAAAATTGTAAACTAAATCCCCCAAACTGTCCATCCGGAAATCGCAACATTTTCTCATAACTTTTGAGATAAGAAATTCTCTGTATTTCAGTCCGTTCCAATTGCTTTCTGATCATTCATGTCCACATGATGTGTACGCGTAAAATTAATAAGGGCCACATTGAAGAAGCTTTAAGTTTACACTATAGTAAAGATAAATTATAAAAAAGTATAAAAACGTACTGCAACTCAAATATACTCCTAAGCTTTTATTTATTATTATTATTTTTTGGTCAAATCATCCCTAGGCTGCAGCTTCAGAATGAATACGCGCGCCTTATATTTAGCACTTAAGATGGAAACATTAATGCCAGTGATGTAACGAAGGATGAAAAAAGAGACATGCTTGGTTGCGGTTACAAGTGACGGGAAAGTAGCAACTCATTATGATCGCTATCTTCATAATAACAATCACCTCAAACTAAAAAAAAATATCTCTTGAGCAAGCAACTAACGAAAATCCAGCGAACCAAGTCTAAGACTGAAAACTCACTGTGAATGCAGGAACACCTTCTGTTGCTCTTATTGCACCTTGATATAATCATAGTCATCATCGTCACTGCTAGTGCTCACTTTAATAAGCACTGACTCAAGACTGACACAAGTGTTTCTTTCGACCAGTGGTATATTCCCTATGAACGTGCATACTTATAGGTATATGTTGTGCTATCTGCTTGCAACAATAATGGTCAGAGATGGTGACTCAGCATAATTTTGCACCTCGCTTCGTTCATTTTCCAATCCCACACCACCACTCGTTAAGTCTACCTTCACATTTTTAAATTATAAACATGTATCTCATTTCAGTGGAAAAAAATGTTAAGAGGTAGAGATGATGTTAAGAAATTAGATAAAGTGTTACTTGTGAGATTATTACGCGAGAGATGTTTTTGGAGGCGTAGTATGTATTTACTCCTCGATGTTTCTCCACTTCTCTAATATTATAATATATGATTGTAAAATTGTAAGTTTGATGTAAGGACGACGGATGATGTGATGGCACAGTCAACAAGCAAATAGATGACGAGGTAGAAAACTAGGAATTCATTGTCAGCAGAAAAAAAAGTATTATAGAACAGCATTTTTAAAAAGAAAGATATTCTCGGTCTGATGATGATTTTGATTCTGCGCTAGACGCAATGGATGGATAGTCTTCTTACAATATTTTATTAATGACAGCTGGTGCTAGTTTGCTGGCTTATTTATTTGTTTAACACACTGCATGCAGGTTTTAGGTGTCGAGAGAAATGCTTTCTCATTTTGCATTTGGGATTTTTCAACATGGGATGAACTCTTTGTAATCAAGAATTTATGAAGTCACAATTTTGAATGTTCGTGCTGTTGAAGCATTTTCTGTACTATTATTTTGAAATGTAAGGGTTACATCGTGCTTGTTTTCTCGTACGTGTGTATCATTAAATCAATAGAGATTATTTGATGTGATTACTTCTTTGATTACAATAGACTTGCAATATGATGATGATACTATGAAAAGTCAACTAACCGGATGCAATATCAACTTGATTTCCCTCAAACTTACATTAGGAACGGTATGCTTACTTTAAAAACTGCAAATTAAAACATTGCACCAATGACCTACGAAGATATTCATGTAAGCATAATGCATCTACTACTAAAGTTTCACAACATGCTCTGCTCTATTTGTCCATCGAATGCCTGTCTCTTTTATCTAGCTTCTATTGCATGATGTTTTCTAAGGACTGAAGATTTTTATAAGGATTACTTTTTTTCTTGAAACGGATGGTCATACCATGGTTTTAAGATGTATGTAAGTAGTGATGTAATCATGTATAATGTAGCCCCCATCTTGACTGATCGTGGAGAGTAGCAATTATGAAGTAATGATTGACACCAGTCCACACACTTGAGAAACTTGTTGAGGAAGAGACGAGACAGCATCTTGCTACAAACAAGGAGTGATTATCTGGGGAAGGGAAGAAGATTCCTATCAGCATCTCTTTATAAAGTAAAAACTGAATTGCTAAGACGCAGACGGTATAATTAACGCATCGAATTCTGTTCCTTAATCAAATAGATGAGGATACATGCACAAAGATATGTTTTATGGATAAGGAAGTTGGTTTTTTGCCATCCCCACTTGAAGTATGTTACCAATTTTTGAGATTCAAGTGCCACTTACTGAAAGCATGGTTCGAATTACCGATTCAAAATTAAAGCTTGTCATGTTATCAGACTTGAAAGCACAAAGATGATTAAAAGTTGATAAAACTACAGCATGAGGAATGCACCCCAGTAACGATCCCATTGACATGGAATGGATGCTCAAGTTCAAATAATATTTTCTGTAATAAAATAAAATGTTGACCTGTTCATAACGAAATTAAAACTCCAAATAAAAGGCAAAACATGTTTGGTAATTTGGGGAAACGGGAATTTAAAATCCAAACGAATAAATAAATGAAAATCAGTTTATCGCATAGTTTTTGTAAAATAAAATGAATTGAGTCCTTGTGGATCTTTAGTCTAAAGTCGACTTTTATATCCATCGTTTTTTCTGAAAACCACCACAGAGGACGACCAAAGTAAAATACTTTTACATTTTCACATTTTGTACTCTGGCTGGAAGTTATGGGAGACTTGTCATCTGTCAGTTACACACCCACTTTGGAGGAGACTATAAACGTTTTGTGGTGCATAGCTAATTTCGTTCTGTAATTCTTGGCTGATAGTGTTTTTCCTACAAAATTTTCATGCTTCCTATAAATATATGTAATTTGAGTTTTTATAGGAAAAACTTGTAATATTACAGAATGCAAAAAATAGTGCTATTAAATAAGTTAGCATTTGTACGTACATCACATGGGAAAAATCCGTTCGGGACTGGTTATATTACTGAATGACGAGCTGAGCCTTTAAGCATAGGAGAAGGAGGTGGCTTCCTGGCAGATACTCGATTTGCTCTTGACTTCATGCACAATCTTTTTGTTCATCCTATGGGCTTTAACAATCTCAACTTTTTCTTGTTTTACTTCTCACTTGTTTCACGCCTACATCATTAACCCTCCGTCTCTCTCCTCTTGCTCTTCGCTCTCCCACTCTGCACTCACACTGTATTTACCGAACTGCACTCTCCTATACTGCCATATTGATGCTTATGTAATTTAGGTAGATACAAATATATTTCAGTCTGTGAGGATGAGCTTCAAGGCTTTATATGAATTTCTTACTATGAAATCAATTAAAAGCCTTGCCAGGCACAAGTCTGGTTAGACTTTTAATTGATTTAACGGGATTGCGTTCCAGTAATTGTCTTAATAATTTATCTCAACAGCGGGCAGTTTTTTGTCCATTTTACTGATGACCATTCTAATCCGTTTTCTAAAAAAATTCACATCTTTTTGTACATCACACAATAAAATGTGCAAAACTATTACTATTATGTTCATTGCTTATGTAATCTGACATTGAAAAGCATCCATGTATTATGTGTACATGTATTTATTTGTGAATGTTTCCGGGCAGACAAAACAAACAGTTCGACAGACAGGTAAATATTTGGATCCACAATGTGGTATATACTTTGTCTTATTCACTCAAACCTTGAGAACTCACTTGAGAGATACGGCTTCACCAGTGTTGCAGAACAAGCCGCAATAATAATGGGAGTCAGTGGCACAATTCCCTCTTCTTTATGGACAATAGTAAAAGCAATCATTGTGTTATAAAGGAAAGCACTACTACACATTCACACAAGCATATTTATGGTGTTCTTGTCACCATTGTATCCAGAACGAGAGGAGAAATCAGTGTCATTGCTGCCATTATGCATTCTTTTTACTTCATATTTACATGCATATATTGCGTCTTCATCACATTCAAGAGCACGCACTGTACTCTATATTATGCTGATGAATGCTTTCAAATCATTCACCTCAAAAAAACAAACCGAATAATTCAACTGACTGCAAATGCAACTCAAAGCTTGAATTATGATTAAAATGCAATATAAAATGGTAAATTCTCAGTAAGTAATACTTGTAATATGAACCATAGTATAAAGCTATGTAATATTATATAATGACAATAAGCGGCAAGGCGTCTCATAGCAGAGTGTATTTCTTTTCGTCCTCGATGAATAAAAAGTCTACTGCATGGAAGCAATGGGATGATAATAATAATCATCAGCATAATGGTTCATAATAACAAAGCATCTTCCTTTTTTTGCTGTTTTGCCAGGCATGGTATATCTTACACAATGAAGTAGCCGAGAATCGGGGTAAGTGAATCTGTCCTGAATGGAGAATGAAATAAGAATAATAAATGCATTGAAAAATCAAACAATATTACGCACTTTTCCACTTGAATTTTCAGCTGTATAATACAAAGAAAAATGTAGGTGGTGGGTCGGTTAAGCTATGACATCTTTTAGAACCATAATTTCATTCCTTCCCGTATTGTACATGTATAGTAGAAAGTGTGATTTGTGTTATGTATGTTGTATTGTGCAAAATTTGGAGATAAATAGGCAAATGGCTTTTGCCAACTTGAATATTTATTTATAAAAGGTTTCCGTCTATTCAATAAAATGCACTTTTAAGCTATAAGTGTGAGCATATAGATAGAATGAATGCATTTCGCATGCTGCATAGCTCACGAACGTTTTGTCCTATTGACTATTTGAATCCTTGAATCAGTGAAATTTTTTGTAAAAGAAACTGCAACAGCTTTAGGTCACATTTCTGTATTGTCTCTGCTTGTACCATCGAGTGTTTTTACGATGAGGAAAATGGGGAAAAGAGAGTGTGAGTGAAAGAGCATGAAAAAGAGTATCTGAGTATCTGGTTTCCTTCGATTTTCTTAAGAGCCATTATGCTCACTTGAGTCAAAAACTGGATGCAGTCATGCAAGAGTGGGAGCAATTGGTGTCTGCAGTGCTCCACTATATTTTCATTCATTTCTCCATGTCTGTGTGACATATATATTCATGCCAAGTGATATAACGTGCTTTACATATTGCATACGGTGTATGCTAACATTTTATCTGCTTCTGAACAGAGGGAAAATAAAGAAAGAATAAAGTCTCAAGAAAGAAAGAAAGAAAAAAGAAGGGAAGACGAGGGAAAGGGGAAATGATGTCGATGATCATAGTGTGGTGGTTGGTATGCTGGTGGTGTTGGCAATGGCAAAAGGTTTCTCGGTTGCCAGTATAAGGGCAAATCCACAGTGAACGCCCAATAACGCCGACGTAGTTTCGATTTCTAAAAGTGATTTTCTCCAGCCTTGTGTTTTACACGTCTACCCAGGCACGATTTTCGACTTTATCATTCAGCTTTACTTGTCATATCACACCTTGTATTTTTGTCTCTTCATCTTCATCTTCAATATATTTTACTGCTAAACATTAAAATGAGTCCGATACATGTTTATATGGTTAATATTTTTGGTATAGAAGAATCTTAAATCTTAATATCAAAAATGTAAACACACTATTTGCAAAGTTTTGTTAATTATTGTTTTAAGCATAGTTGAATGCACTAAAGCAGGCGTAGTGGTTTGCAACTGTGTGCTATGCACTCGGCTTCAGAGTTTCAGATTTCGCTAAACACTAACAGAACAGATATCCACAGTTTTATGCTGCATAGTGCTTCTTGAAGTTTGATTCATTGAAGTAAAAGGCTAGCTTAGTTTGGTTGTGCTGCTGGCTGTATGTAGCATGCATTTCCCCATTATCAGTGTTATCACCACCATCAACAAACGTCAACACAAGAATCTGTGTAAGCAAGAGTCTGGTGGAGAAAGATGATGGGACCCACAGTCACAATAACAAGTGAGTTGGGGAGTTTTTTCAGATAACAGAAAAAAATAGCGACGGTGATGGTTGTGGCGATGATGACGATGGTAAAATGCATCCAGTAAACAGGACAGGAACAGAGCATCATAATCATTGCAAGAGACACAGTTCTGAAATCTTTCAAGTTGAATAGAAATTGGGGAGAAAGCAAGTAGGGGAAAGTTCTTTTGAAAAAAAGTTTTCCTTTCACTCTCTGAGATTTTAGCTTGCTTAACTTGCTCCCCAGCTTATTCTCCTCTCCGTTCTCACTACTTTGCTTGGTATTGCATGTATTTTATGTTCACTCACGATATCAACAGCAGAAAGGCAAGGGTAGTATATGGATAGCACACTGAATCAACTTTTAAGAAAATAAAAACAAGCAGTAGTGGTGATAATGCATGTATGTCGAGAGTATACACATAGCTACGCAGAATAATAGGCATGATGGGTATTTCGATTTTGTTTCCGTGATGTACAAAAGAGGAGAGGAGAGCGCGAGAAGGGTATGAAGATAGAAGAAACAAGGAGAGAGACTTTGAGTTTAGCTTGCTTTTCTTTTTAACTCCATGAAAACTTGGTCTCTTTGGTGTCGTTTGGGTTCACTATTGCCAAAAGAAGACGGAAGGAAGGAAGGATAAGAAGACGAATAACGGCCAGAGGAATGAATAGAACGTGAGATGTAAAAGTAAAGTAGTAAGGTGAAGAAGATATTAGGTTTTCTACGATTTGCTCCTTGTAGTGGAAAACGTTCACTTTTAGACCAATATATGTGCTTATTTACTTGTACAAGGAAACTTGTACTTTCTATATTTACTGGTCTAGGTAAATATATGCGTATACTGTGTGCTCCCATAAATTGGAAGCTGGCAACAAATAGCTTCCAGCAAGCAAGTGGCATAATGCGGTCTTGCCGCATGTAGTATTCTCTGTTTAATATTGTATGTGATAAGACTGGATAAAACTTTTGCCTTGCTAGAATATCCAAACATTATCAGCAACAGCAATAGTATATTCTTCGAAGAGTGGGGATAAAAATTATGGCTCCCAAGTAGAAGGATACGTCGAATGTTGCACTCATTGTGAAATGTATCTTTTCTTTTGAATTCAAATAAAAATTTCTATCGCAGACCATTTCTCAGTTCGGTCCAATTTCTCCTCTTTTTCTATCACATTTCTAGTGCACATAGTCTCCAAGTTCATACTTCAGGCCAAGTTGTTGCTCTAAAACTGCTGATGTAAAAACTCATGTCAGACTGTTCTCATGTTTTAAAGTACCTTCACTCGTCTAGCTAGTTACCGGCAAAGGTACCAAACAAAATTGTGTTTCTCTGAGATTGAAGCTTAAAAGCAACATGGACTTCTTTCGCTTATCTATATCCTATTTTTTCAACACGGCAAATATGGCAATTCAGTTATCTGGAAAACTCTATGTGGCATATAGTGTTTCATATAAATGCTGCTTCTATGTAAGTACCTTAATTGCAAAGTAAAAATAAATGGCACTTGCACAAAGCGAGAAAAGAGTCGTTACATTTACTCTTCCATTTTACTTTATTTCTTCGTCATTGTCAGCATGTAAGAAGTAACATGTTTTCTCAAAAATTGGTTCTGAAAGGGCACCGACTCTGCTGAACAACTGAGTGAAAGAATGAGTTACTGTGAAGAAGTTTTTAGTTAATTTAACAAACTTTCTAAAAACTTAATTTGACGGCTTGAAAGGTTTTGGATGAAAACTGCGTTACAAAAACTAGTTGAGAGTTGAATAGTAAAATTCCAGCAAAAGTAATTACAGAATTGAAAGAAAGGCCTTTTTGTTACATGCTTGCATAAACAAATGTATAAGATTAAACGTGTATATTATATATTATTTTATAAACTAAATTTTGCAGAGCAATTCCTCTTCATTTGAGATTCAAAATCTTGTAGTCAAACCGTAAATTGCTTGGGTATAAATGAAAAACGTTGAAATGTGCACTAACACGTACATTTTTAAATTCGAAAACACCAAAAATCCGCAGATAAGATCCAAGTTCCATCAAAATTTTGGGATCCCAGTTTTAAAATATTTTCAAGTGGGACCACATGGCACGTGCTCTAATCTCAGCCCCGTACGCCTCCTCTTGTCAACATTCTGACGAGGAAAAAGGAAGAGATTCCACTCAGAACCTTTTACTTTTGTTCTCATCGATGTTCGGATGGATAGGAGGCATATGCAAAACCATTATGAAAATAGCGATAATGGAACAGGATGGCTGGCATGACGCAGAGTGTTGTTGTAACTTTTTAAAGTCATAATAATGGGAAAGTAGACAGGATTTAAAGTGGACTGGATTAAAAAGTTAGCTTGGGAATGGCAAAATAATGTCGACATGGTCGTGGTGATGTTCTCCCACAACGTCACAACTACCAACACACCCCTCTCTTGTCTCGTTTATAGCTTTAAAACCCGAATTTAACACATTTCCGATTTCACTTCAACTCAAGTATAATCGCATACTCCGCTTTGCGGACTCCCTTCCATTTTATATTTCCATGTTGTGATTGACTCCACCAAGATTTCAAATCCCGATTTTGAGTATTCCAATCCACTAAAAGTGTGCGTCTGTCCAACAGACGAAAATAGAAAACATAAGATTAAAATTGAAAAAATAAGAGGGGTATGTATTTCAAGGAAAGTAAATAATGAGATGTGTGAGGGGGAACCAACAGGGAAAGGCAGAAGTCATTCCAGTTTATTTTTTAAAATCATGATATGTATTTCCATTGTAAAACGGAGATGCATTTTTGTAACTTATCTATTTGCATTACTTGCGTCAGCAAAATACATTCAGTTTTATGACTTTAAAATTGATTTTTTTGTAATGTTATTTTTTCAATACGTTTTTAATAAAAGTGATAATTTTTGTATCTGCACAAAGTTTGCATCTTTGACGTGTTTATACAGACAATAATCTACAAATCATAAACTTACCAAAACGTTAAAGGTTTTACAATATATTTAACTTTAAATTTTCCCAAAAGATTTTTTCTCCGTGTCAGTGAATGGCCTAATGAATACACAAATAGAAAATTTATGAAACGAAAATTATGAGCAAACGGTTAGCTCGATTTATTCTAACCATGCAGCCATCACATTTACTCCTCATCATTCATTATATATTGGTTATTCATGGAACACCATAGTCATGATGACAAGGATGTGGTGGGGAACTGTGGTGGTGATGATGGCGAATGAGGGTTATTGCTATATGATGTGATGATGATTATTATTATTATGATGGGGGTAATAATCATTATTGAAATGTGTTTATTAATGCAACCAAATTCTTGCTTCCCTTCTTCTGCCTTCACAAGCAGAACGTGTCGCTACTACATTGCTCCTTCGCTTTTCTGTTTTGCTACTAGTATTTCCCAGCACATCCGCGAATATATTTAATTCCTTCATTCCATTTGTCAACCCCTTAGCTCAGGCGTTGTAGTTATTACAATATTATGCATGTTTGTAAGTGTCACAATTCTAGTAAAAATAACGATAAATATAATTTTATCATCGCCATCATCAACTGCACAAATATACCTTCTTTAAATTTGGTTTACTTCAAGTAAAGCAGTGAAAGAAGGTCTAGATGTTAAGGTTTGTATTCAAACGGACTGGTTTAATAGTTGTTTGATACTTATCGACTTCAACTTGCAGCCGAAAAAATTAAAAACTCAAGTACTACTTTGTTATAATGATTCCTAATGATGCCTTTGATGTTGAGGTATAGGACTGCTACACCTACTACCTACTATAACATAAAAAGTATTTTTGTGTGCATGTAAAATCCAAAGTTTGGAACGGTTGGCCCCGGTCATTGAGGATTTTTTATTCTTCCTCCTTTCCCTTGCGGAAGTAATTATTGTCCTTTCTTCCATGTAAAAGCAACAATAATTAATAGCCTTAAAGCATGTTTCTGAAGTGGAGGAAGCTGAAACTGAAATAATTACGAATATCTAACAAACTAACAATGCGGAGATATTAACGGCTAACAATTTAGTGGACCGACCCACGTCCCCTCTGAAATATATTTTTTATGAATTTATAGATAGGTATGCAGTGTGCACGTTGCCTATGCAGCAGCTGGAGAAAACAAGAGATGTTATAGCAGCATTCTAATGAAGGAGGAGAGCATTACTACGAGCTTCTTGTGTCTTACCCTCTCTGCTGTAAATTTCACCATCAATATCACTATCTCTCTAAATGACTTTAGACGATACTTTTATTCAGAATTAGTCTCTGGAAAATTTTAACTATTTCTGCTGTTGGCATTATTGTGGCTGGGCCGCCGCCAGTGACCACCCCTTTTTATAAAAAAAAATATAATAAAAAACTGATTTGGCTATGTGTTTGTTGCTTGCTCTATAATAGCTGGTCGACCAAATTTTCATTTGCACCCTTCCTTTTAAATACAATACATGCAGCTAACCACTTTTCTAAATCTCTGCTCAAAAAATATACTGTAGAGTAGGGATGAACAAGCGATTGCCTTTTATTGTGTTCGTTTTGGTTATGATGATGGTGCGGTAGTATTTTCCACAAAGCTCATTTAGAAATATTTATAACCTCATTAGTCAAGTGTCTCTCTCCTCCTCTCTTTTTTACAATTTAAATTCATTTGTATCTCTGAAAATTGTTTAACAAGCTTTTCATACATCTCAAGAGCACTGCGTCATATTTCAAACCGTGGTCAGCCCACTTTTATTCATGTCACTGTCCTTTGCAAACACATGAAAATGGGATGCTACTCTTCTTGCGCCTTTCGTGGATTTATAAGTCATTCTCTTTCTGTATCAGTCAGTTTAGCATACACTTTTACTCCCAAACCACCTCGACTGTGTTGTTTCAACCGTTTTCTTGATATTCACATGTATTCCAACACCACCA
The DNA here is from genome assembly GCA_034700605.1 of Willowsia nigromaculata. Lineage (NCBI taxonomy): Eukaryota > Metazoa > Arthropoda > Collembola > Entomobryomorpha > Entomobryidae > Willowsia > Willowsia nigromaculata. The sequence goes on from JAQIXX010001021.1 coordinate 11,109, forward strand.
AGTAATTTACATGCAACCGTAATCATAATCATATTATAAAATTAAAATTTTAAGGTTGTCTTCACATTTTTGGCCTTGTTACAGGGCGGCTTGTTTCTTCTCCCCGTATTTTTCTCCGCTGAATACATCGTTTTTCACTTGCACGTTATCCTCCTCTTTTACATTTCGTTCCACTTGGTCATGCATCCCGTGCTCAGAAAATTTATAGATGCTGTTAGCATACGTAGTACATTAATGATGTGTCTTTGAACTGAACAACTTAGCTTTCCATCAGGGTAGTTACAGCATTTTATCCAACTCCTTTTATATTCTGCTACCTTGAAAAAAATTATGCTTGAATATAAATGAGAATATGTCTCGTATCATTTATCATTCACATTTATTTTCTTCATCTTTACAATATTTTTTTCCTTCCATCACATTGCATACATTGTATATGGGTGAACTGTAGAATAAATAATATGCATATTTTGCTACTTGTACCCTTTTGTACCCGACAATTTGTGATAGGTAATGCGTAGTGTCATTAATAAACAAAGTACACTTCAACGGTAAGTGAATTCATAAACGCCAAGTAAGTGAACTGAGCATCTGCAATAACACTCATTAAATACCGAAAGTTTATTCATGTGTCAAATGTTTATTTTTGTAATGGAAATCAATGACACTTTTAATGATTCCTAATGTGTCAGTTGAATCATAGCTTGTATGTATTATGCTCACAATTATATATTCAGTATTAATTAAATCAAACAAAAACTTCAATATGAATGTTCACTACTCACTCAAGAAACATTCCCACACGATACGTTTTGTTTCGTGCTAATAACGCATAAATATGCAATTGTATACTATTGTGAATATACGGTACACAAACAATAAATTGTGAGCATTAATACTGTCGCAGCCTATCCTCGAATTAAATGTGTTCCTCTCGGATTCGAGAAATCACTTTTCGTTAAACATGAATGCATGAGCATTTGTTTTGAAATCAAAATTTTTGAACCGTTTGTTGCGACGAATGTTTGAGCATTGATAATGGTAAAAGGATAATGTCCTTGAGGACCAAGAGAAAGATGAAACAATGAGAACAGAGTACAGAAAAGTATGGGCCACGAGCCACTGTTCAAAGTGGTTCAACTTTTTTAAGCTGCAAAGAAAGTCTGGAAAGTAGAAGATAAGTAAAAATGGAAGCTCGCCAGCATAGTTGAACCTGACCTAAGAGTAAGTTTGTATCTACATCTAGACATCCTGAAACAAAAGGAAAACTTATAGAAAGAAATTGAGAGAAATATTTCAGAAACAACCCACCTCAGCCGAGCCCTTTTGTTATAATCATGGACATCAAAAATGTAGAAGGAGAAAGTAAGCAAGCCGGTTTCGTTTTCCATCTCAAAGCTCCTATCTGATTTTTGCTTAAAAAACTTGACTATGTACCACTATACCCACAGTCAGTTACTCTTATCTGCTTGTATCTTTTTTATGTTTAATATGACGATGACACACTCTTTGTCCATAACCACTAGGGGAAGTTCATTCATTTCTATTAATACTATCTTAGATTGGCTGGGATAACTTATAATATTTTCAGGCTCAGAGCAATGCAAACATAAATATAATGTTTTATGACATCTGTTCAAAGCTCCGCGGAGAAAACGCGAGCAAACTATAGGAATGAAAGTCATTATACCAACAATATAACCACCAAAGCAGCATTCGGAAAGATAATAAGTTGCACTCATTTTGAGTTGTCGTGTGAGTCGTATCGCATCCGCCTCTCACCCGTCAGTCATCGCCACACAGGAGAAAAGTAAATCATATCGCACAATACAATGCTGTATTATCTTTAGAATCACTCGGTCGGGTTTGCTCATTGCTGAGCTGAGCTTCTTATGCATAATAATATGGAGTTGCACTACTTCATTCTCAAGTACAAACTTATAAGATGCATAGCATAGAAGATTTGACGACATTGTAGAATCGCGTCATATAATATACACACGCACTATGATGCTTTGCCCACCACCAATAGAATTCATCTTTCTCATGCTCATATCGCCGTTGACAGGCAAAAGCCTATTATTTGATGTTCGCAAAGTCAAAGCCAGCCGACCAAAACAGCTGCTCTTAAGTTTGCCCTGTAGGAAAAATCTGGTGAAAAGGCAGTGGCAGTGGCAATCGAAGCAGCACCAAAAGTTAGCAAGATCGAACGAAACGCAACCAAGAAGCAAAAGCACGAAGCATCAGTCTAGATGAAATCAGCTATCAAACTTTTCCGGAAGAATCTCATCTTTTGTGACAATGTACACTTGCAATGTATAAAGAGAAGTTGGCTTTGATTTTGCTTTTTAAAGCCTTAGATTTTAGTAGTGTTCTTGCTTTTGCTTGTAGCCGGACTCGATGCATAGTAGCTATACGCAAATGTCACTGCTAGGTTTCTCTGTATCAATAATGCTTAGCCAAGTCCTGTGTACTTTGCTTATTCAGTAATTTCATTTTTACGTTTTGTTGTGTTCAATGTGTGTTGTGTGTTGGATTCAATGCTGAATGTCAACGCAAAATGTACAAAAATTGCCATGCATGTATTGGTCATACTGATGTGGGAGGCTTGGTAGATGACGACAAGCACAAAGTGTATGCATTACCTTTAGAAGTACATTTCACGCTTAGCTGTCTCACTGGTGGTCGACGTGTATTCAAACGTGTATAAAGTCCAAATATCTTGAAAAACGAAAATATAGATCAAGTATTGACAAGTCACGAAATGGAATTTGAAAGCTAGAAACACATGCCGTAACCTTTTCCATTGATAGGAACAAGTCTGTCATAGAGAAGATATGATTTGTTAAAAAGGCAAAACTGGATGATGAGCTTAAGATCATTCAAGTAGATAATTTATAATCCACAAAGTGTGAGTCCCCAACAGTATAAATATCTGCATGCTACTTTGGAGAAGCGTTTGTTAGCACTAACTTTAGTATATCAATTTATAAGCAACTGCATTGCATTAGTAAAACTATGTGAATCCATGAATCATTGCACCACTACGATATTGGCTACAAAACTGAAACTATTTATGATACAGTTTAAATTAATAATAAAGAGTACTAATAACAATGATATTTGATCACTTTTAATCTTTAATCTCAGAAACTCTAAACCTTCAGTGTTTGTCATGCACCGAAAAGTCACAAAAGATTTCCTCATACTACAGTTGAAATACTTTTTTTCTTTACTCTGTATCATATCATCACGTGACAGTGCAGTCAGTAAATATAGAGTCAGTCAGAGAGAGTAAAGTGAATAAAAGTTAAGCTCTTTGTGTTAATAATAATTGCTTTGGAACAAAAAAGTTGGGAAAGTAAAAGTAGCTATTCTTCCATGAGACATGGGGCACGTAGTGTGTAGCACATGGTATTAATAACGGCATGGGTGAGACGGAAATATAATGGAGTGTCGGATGACTGCATGGAGAAATTGACTACCGAACTTTATTGGATTTGACAGTTGGATGCTTCCTGATATTTCTTCATGAATGAGGATCCAGGTTGATTCTAAAAGTATATCCAATCGAATGAATAGTCCCTTGTGTTGTAGTAGTAGTGACCAGCTATGTCACTCATTACTGCATTCATCCTTCATATATGCATCCATTCTCTCTTATCGAAAAATGAAAATTATAGACAATATTTATTTATAAAACATTTTCTAGTTAACAATTGGCCAATTAATGAAAGGATTTAAATGAAATAGTTATATTGCCTATCTGTGAATTAATTTAGATTGTAAACTCCACCTCTTATTTTATGTTTTGGAAATACGGTGACTCGAGATGTATTCACCAATGTTTAAAAACAAATGTTTACCGTAGGCAATTAACCGTTCTAATACGTAAACACGGACTCACGCCTCTTTACATGGTTTCAAATTTTAATACATTTTTCCATCAGTGAACAAATGTAGTAGAAGTAACAAGCACATATTAACCAGCATTTTAAAAGGGTTTACTCTTGGAACATATAATGTGTACGAATCTCTTAAAGTTTACTTTATCATATTGCAGACCAGAATAGAAAACCTGGCGTAATCAAATATTCATTAGCGGAAAAGGGTAATTTCAAATGCAAACATAATCAGACGGGATGCATATGCTCTCTTTCCACATCACTCACGATTACATTATTTCAAATCTCATTTCTTTTGCCGGTGGTATTTCTCATGTGTAGGGAGGAAATATTACCAGTTACTATACTTATGCCCTCGGATATGTACAGAGTACACATTTCTCCATGAGCTGGGACCAAGTTGAAAACGGCATCGAAAAATCCTACATTGCCGACGTGATATGCTCGAGAAGTAAAAACCAACTGCAACCGACCCCAGCAGCGGTGGAGTATGTATTTTGGTGTTGAGTCGTGAATCATGAAGTGATTTTTATTTTATTACGTCCCGTCTGGGGACTCTGCAGGGAATATTCACCATCAATCCCTTCTATTTACAAATCTCATTTCTCTTCCCAGTATTTCATTTCTCTTCTATTTTTATTTGTTGTGTTTGACCTTGATAGAATTTAAATATTTACTTCACCAGATATTTCATGCTTCTGGTCAAATGCTGTCACATTTGCAAATAGCAAGTCTAGATGATCTGTAAATTTATCCATAATTCATTAATCGTAGCATTCGCGGCATATGATATTCAATATCCGCCGCCATAAAACCCTCAGATAAAAGCGAAACTACACACGGTCTGAAATTATTTTGTTTAATCGCCAAAAACTCTCCCACGTTAGTTCGCTATCGATATTTCAAGTTGCTTTTGAAATTAAAAGGTATAGCATTCCCAAAAAAATACAGTTATACAGCAAGTTCATTTATTATTATAATAATGCAAAACGTGTTGTTACATACTATGTATTTTTAATAAACTTGATACGATGATTATTAATAATTTCCTGTGCTCCGCAGATAGTTGGTTCTACACCAAAATTTTTTCCAAATAAGTTTACTCACATCATGAGCATAAAATATCATATTAGCAGCAACAGCTTCAAAGTGGCGTGTTATAATATTTTATGTACTATTCTTTCGCCTATTCACTTGAGCCACTCTAGCCTGGTATGAAATTACACAAAGGAAAAAACTTATTCAGTTTCTTGCTTACTAGTATGCCCTTTTTCCTTTCTTCTATTCATTCCATTCTTCCTTGCCATTCATTCCCTGAATATTTTTCCTCTCTTCACTCTCTTTCGTGAAGCATTTTTTGCTCTTTCTCTAGCAATACTTACCAGAACTGCTTCTATACTCACTTCATCATCATCAACAACAACATGCATTCATTTGCATCGTGATTGTTGGTTTTTAAGAGAGCCCTCTTGTCAATAAGCTCTTCTAGAAAAAAAACTTGGTATAAAAAGTGAATGGAATATATAATCAAGTTTGTGTTGAACTTTGTTAGTTATGGTGCCTTGCTGATCTAAAAAATTAATGTAAAGAGTCCTATATGTGAGTTTTCTACATGCAAAAGCACACAAACACAAGTTAACTTATTTGAGTTTCAATTTAAAATTACATACATGTCAGAATAGAAGTTCACAAGAGTATATACTTCATACACAAGTGTAAAGAAACATTCGTAAAATTTCCCTCATAGCTTGTTTTACATCAACGGAGAAAGAAAACATCGTGTTTTTACCCTTACTTTTTATGCCAGGTACTAGAGTATAGTGCATAGATAATTTGCAAAATTGAAAAAAAAAATGCTTGCGTTCCTCATCAAAGACAAGTTAGTTAGTAGTCAAACGGTTTGTACTCATTAAAATGTAATCTTAATTACACGGGTAGCACAACTTTCAGATAATGACACGGAGGCACACCTTTCTCTCTGTAAACTTAATCCAAACGCAAAATCTACATGAATCATCCTTGTCGATGCTTTTCAGCCTCCCGTAATCGCAAAGACAAGCGGTTATAATTTTAATTTATAGCTCAGGTAAACAACCTTGTGTGTACCTACTATTCATAAAGATTGATGAAGTGCAGTTTAAAAGAGAGAAACTGATGATGATGAACTTGAACAACCAAAGAGTAGAGTGGCACTCATATCATCACATCACCATTATCAACTTCATCACCAAAGCATAAACATGGCTTGTATAATGAGTGGAAGAACTAAAACTCGAACACACACATGCATAGCTCATCAACAGCAGTAGTAGCGTCAGTCGTCTGTGGTAATCACACATGAGCAAGAAATATTACTGCAACAAAGCAAGTTCTTTCACTGCAAAAAAGATAGGAATCTATTTCGCTTTCTTCTTTTCATCCGTGGAATACTTGTGGAGGAAAATAACGTGGTGGTGGTAATAGTAGAGGACCAAAAAAAGTTGAATACAATAAAAAGTGGTATTCACACACAAACACACAAAGAGACAGACATACACAAATAATAATTGTCTGTCTTTATTTATTTATTATTATTATGTTGTGTGAGAAGAAATACAAAGGGATGATCCAATCCTTTGTGCTCGCACACTATATACAGAGGCTTTAATGTTTTGTTGTTGTTGTTTGAACTGTTATCATTATATTTCTTCTAGTAAAAAAGCTCGCATGAAGTATTACATACGGACACTTACTTTAACCCAGAAAAATATGAAGAAAAGAAAGAAAAAGATAGAAAGGGTGGGTCATCTTCACTCACATAATAATCATCATAATCTTTGTAATACTAATCATAATACCACTACCATCCTCACCAAATACTCTTCGCATTACTCCACTTGGAAAGCTCTTAAATAATCCATCCAGAAAAGTTGTTCAGGCATGCTTTAAACACACGCACTCACAGTAGTGGTATATTGATGTGATGATGATATAATGATAACATAACTTGGCTAACTGGCTAAAAGCCATTCTTTTATCCGGCTCCTATTGTTATCATTACTATTTTGTGCTCATGCAACAGGGCAGAAAATAAGTGTTTTAAAACACAAACAACTGTGTTTTCGTATAGGTATACTGGCCTGTTCTCTGCTTGGGTAATTGAAAAGAGTTTTAAGTGAAATGTTTCTGTTTACATAAGCTTATGATAATGATGATTACTTTCATCAAAGAAGTAGACGTGTGTGCTTAAAAATTTAAGTTTTTGAGGGTACTGGTGTTCCCGTGAATCCGAAACCTCCTTCTTGCCATTCTTTTTCATTATTGCGTTCAGCTTCATAAGTAATTCATCCATTGCAGGCGAACTCTTTTGAAAAGAGGGGGAACTGTGTAATTTGTCAAATTGTATAGCTGTCTACTTTAGTTGCTCCTTGCTGCACATCTTGGGCGTAGGGCTTTGGGTAATTGAAATATTGAACACAATTTTAATTAAATCCACCAAAACAACATGCAAAATTGTGTTGGGTGCCTTCTTAAAGGCGTGATGTAATTTGTAAAACCTCATTAATCAATACCTTGCTAGCACGCAAATAAGTTCGACAATGAATATATAACGTGGGTATGTGTCGATTGTCTAGATTCTTCTAATAAAGCATCAAAATAATGGAGCCGAAATTTTATTTGCCTTTTACTCTTCAGTAGCAAATCCAATGCAAATATCAAAAGTATCACCATCCGAATCCAAAAAAGGTTATCATTAACATTGCATTTCTTTTTTACTTGAGTACAAACGAAAGTACACACCATAACATATAGCAATAGAATGTGACATTGGAAATCTGGATACTGTACGAAAGCACATAAAGAGGAAGTCAGAGTAGAGACAAAAAATTGTCCCTTTCTTTGCAACCGATCACCGTATGATCTTCCCAACTTCCGATTCGCATTTTTACTCCGCTTCACTTGCATTATATTACCGTTTTACTTTATGATGAAAATAGATTCGCCATGCTATTATATATATTATGGTATGTTGTAATGAAGCCCTATATCCAGATTTCTTAACCATGTAATCTTTGTTCCTCTTCTAGCTTTCTTTTTTATGTTTGCATCATACTCGATGATTATGATGATTATAGTGTGGTAGTACAAGTGGATGCCTTATTAACGCTTCAGTCGTTCATCGTAAAAGTGAGCCTTTACACGTTGACATTATTACAGCATTGTATTATTTTACACTTTGAAACATGGAAAAGTCAAGACATGTACAACGGTAAATGAATATACAGAAACTTCGTGATTCTGGGTCTATCAAACGAGAAACATTTTAAATTCACACTTATTTAACTCGTAAATATATGTGCGTACGTATCCATACTGTGGGAATGCTCGATGTGTGTTAAAAAAATGTATGAATTTGAATATACCCATGCCACTTTTATTTATGTAATGATGATAGGGGATAACATTGCGTTCATGATGACATGAAAGCCATTTGTATAAACAAGGGGAATCTCTGAAAACAAGACGACGATTTTTTTAGACAATAATGGACGGAATAAATGTGTCGTGTGTGAAAATATTTTGTACACCCATCTCTTGTGAAGATCACATACGAGAAGATACTCACAAAATTTGTGAGTTCTCAAACATTTCCTTAAAACAGCTAAATAAATGGAGTAGATACATGTCGAGCCTAAAAAACTATAAAAAGGGATTTGCTACAGTTTATATCTATTCCCTAGTTTTTACCGAAAAAATGTTGTCCTTTAGCCCTGATTTATGAATTTTACATACAGCCAGATTTACGTCTCTTCACTTTACACACGTTTTATGCTCTGTATCTACTTCTCGTAATCCGTTACGTTTCACAAGAATAAAACTCCACATGAAAAAGCTGGTAAAACAACAAATTGTTTCTCATGTTGATGATTTCATGGGATTGTAGCCAATCTCCGTATCTTTTTGGCTGGTGGTTGTGTACCTTACGGATTTTTTAGTTGATATATTACTCAAACTGCTGGGGGAAGAATGGATCTCTGCAAAAAGCGGAAAAGGCTGCTCTCTAAGTTGGGATTCATTCCTTAAGGTTTTTATGAGTGCATAAAAATAAGGCTTTCTTGCTCAAGTTTGGTTTTGTATTAAAAAATAATATCTCTACGTAGGAATGCCCATTCAATATGTTTTCACCGACTGGCTCGGTGGCAAAATAGAAAAAATATTTATTGTTTAATATTTACAGTAGTGTAGAGGATGGAAAAGGATTTTGTTTTTAGATTCCATGTAGGAGAGCGACCCATCAAAGAACATCCTACCATTCTCTTGCTCTGATTTTTCCCAAATCTACAAATAATGTAAAAAAGATTCATTGCCGGATAAATGTGTTTATGAGCTTCTATTACAGGAAACCATATAGTCAGCATTGCATTCACAAGAAATAAAAAAATGGAAGAGTATAAAAGATTATGCACATAATATATAAAAATCACAACAAATTACTCGGTTTTTTCGGTTGCAGAGCACATTACCACCACCAACGTTACACTTAAATACAGAGAAAAAACCAAGCCGAATCTGAAATAGCAGCACTGTTCAGTTGAAATGTTGTAGTAGTGGCTTTGGTGGTATTATTAAAGTATAGACTTTTTTGGGGTAGGAGAAGGGGCATTATTTATTTACCATACGTGAAGCAGAACAAGAACGCGAGAGAGAGTCAAGCGAAAAAGAAATAAGAGCTGGGCAAGAGGGAATAAGAGGAAGTGAGAGGCATACTTTATGCACATAAATATATTCTAACGCATAATATTCCATGAGTCGTTTCGAAAAGTCACTAGTCACTACGTACGTACTTTTTTGGTACTTGGAATTTGGTGGTGGCCGTTGGTTGGTAATAGTTTAGTAAAATTCATGTATCACAGGAAAGCAGCAATAATAGCGATAGAAGACGAAGACGAAGCATGTTCTGTTTCACGTTTATATTCATTTATAATGACGACATGGGGAAATGTATAAATATAATGCCAAAGCGCTATGCTGCTATAAGGGGTCATGCTACTAGCAGTAATAGTTTTACGTTAAATATGGAGTAGGAAAAAATAAGTATTTTTACATTAGACTGGCAAGTAAATAGTTGAGCTTTTAAGAGGGTCGATATGGGTGAATAATTGGTGCTCCCATTCCGAGTAAACTACTCCCGGTTTTTGAGACTTAATGCCCTCCGTATAAAATAACAACTTCCTGGACGGTGGCACACCAACAGAATGCAGCTCATAATGGGACGGAGCTCCTTGATGGATGAGCCTATTTTGACTTTTTACATCAGTAATATTCCTTCTCTGGAATATTTGTGACTGTGTACTTATGTATATTTTTATTTTGATATTTATTTTGCTCAAGTACACAAATGCTAACAGAAAACTGCGCATCCGACAAAATATTCTTCTTATAAAATTATGGAATATTATGCAACTCACATCTTACTATTTACGAATGAATATATTATACGTTATACTTGTATGATAGCTCAGCTAAGCAATGTATCATGTTCATTTTATTTCTTGTTTCAGGATGATCCGGAATAAACTGTCATCTGGAATCCTGAGAAACTCTGGAGGTTTATTTTCTGAGTTTTCTGCAGAAATAACATTTTAAAAACACCGAATTTACCCCAGCACCTGATGAAGTTCAAAACAAATGAATCCCTTAAACCTAAATTATTCTACATCAATGAAATGAATTTGTGATACGAGTTTTAGCTGTTTATCGCCAGTTCTTTATTTGTTAAAACGCTCTGATTGAGTAAACTACAATTTTGATCGAATATCAAATGAGAGTGATGCATTTTTTTTTCTTTCCTCTCCTTGAACGCGTATGCTTATCAAACACTGTAATTGTGCCAAAAAATTTTATATGATGAAGAGGGAGTAGTGTAATGCCTGTGAGAAGCGTTTATTAAAAAATGCGGAATAGATGATTTTTTTCAAATGTGCTCAGTGGAGGATACACATATATATCGCTTTATTTAAGCCGTGGAACTTGATATTTATTAATAATTCAACATGAAAAGGTAAGTAGGCAAAATTTCATTGTTAATAACCGCTCTTTCGTCGGCTTAAAATTAATCCGGGGATGATGAAACTGCTACGACATAATATTCACTTAATACACTGAAATATACGGAATGAAGATGTACTGCACTGCTAGTGAGGAACGAGCAATTATCAGATAGATGGTTGCATGAAGTGAATGCTCGTATGAAAATTGCTTTTATATATGACAGCGAATGCTCAACAATATCTTCATATTGGGATATTAACGCAAGGACGAAGTCAGGAAGCATAAACAAGTCGGGGAAAGTATGAGGATTATTATTTTCGTATTTGAGGCATGAACTACAGTAAAATCACAATTCGGACTAATAAAAGTGTAATGCGAAGCTTGAAGCTGGAGTGAAAGGAAGATATGCACGACATGATGTTCTGGTATAGGTAATTCCTTCTGTACAACACATCAAACCATGAATCCATGAACCATCTCTCCTTGCAGCATGATGACTGTGGAAGTTCCACATGGAACATGTTTCATAGGAAAATGATTATGCCTTTGCTACAACTTAATGCGTTCTTTACTGCGTTCACAATGACTCTGGTGCTGAATTCTTTGTTTGATTTAGTAATCACGAACACAATTCGAATTTGGATTTATTGCATGATTTTGTGTGCACATGTCATCAAGAGGCCCTTCTTTGGAATATGTAATCTTCATCATATCACTTATTGTCACCCATGGAAGAATTCAGTCAATGATATTAGCGCTACTACGTTGCTGAGTTTATTTATCGGATGCCATTTCCATTCCGATTTCTGATCATCTGCTAATCTGTACTTTCAACCTGCTTAATCTGAAATTTGAGGGATACTGACAATTTTTCGGTGTATGGAAGCGTAAATAAGCTTGCCGTAAGTGCGCATATCGAACATTTTTTCACTTTCTCCACTGTCCACACCCACCAATTCGTCTAAACCTAAATGAATTTTAGGTATGGCTTATTTATATAAGCATGTTTTCTGCGATATTATGCATGTACGTAAAACTACTTTTTCAACATTCATGCTTTTCACTTGAGGAAATATGGGTATTTGAAGAAATTCCATAAGACTTGGTAAAATTATAGAATGGGGAGATTAATAAATAAACAGAAACTAAATGTGGCCCTTTTATTTGTCCGTTTTGACATTTAATTTTAACGTTAAATTAAAAAGTTTTAAAAGCAGAGAACGAACAATTTCCTTTCAGCCACACTTCGTGTTGCCAGCATGCAGTGTTTTAATTCGGCGAATAAGCAGAAAATAAAATGAGAAAAAAGTTCATTCTTGAGAAAGCAAATCAAACACTTGCAAAACTCTTTTAAAATCTGAGGGATTGAAAGCAAAGTTGAACAAGTATTTAAGTGCGTTGCTGCTTTATTGAGAGTGCAGTAGTTAGTAGAGAAGGGAGACAGAGTGATATAATGGACTGTGCACCATTGGAGGGAGAGTGTTTTTGATGGGCATCTAAACTGAGAGAATGGCAAACAGCTAGCTAACGAAACGTTGATGATGATAATGTTGATAATAAGTAATGACGACGACAAGGATGATGATGATGGCGTTGATGTGGTATGGGAGGCGGTGGTAGCTAGTAAATAAGAAAAATACTTAATTCTTCTACTGCGACTGCCAAGGAAAAGGATTGACAGAGTGTCCTCAAAAATTTCAATTCCATCCAACCTACCAACCGCCAGCATTTTTTATGTTTTGTTGTTTGCTGTGTACATTAGGCCTCCTACAACAGTAGTGTTGTGTTTTGTGTGTGGATTCGGTCGGAGCTCGCAAGTAATAAATTAATGGTATAAACTTAAGCCATCGCCATCCACTCAGCTTCTGTGCCACCACTGTCGTCAGATTCATTCGTCAACTATCATCATACATCAAGCAATTCATTCCCCGTTGTAGTACCAACAACGAATCCAATTCCAAAACTCTGAAGGAAACTTATTACCTTGTCCTTAATGTCGTGGTAAACCCTGCTGTGATTTCCTTACTTAACTTTGCAATAACTTCTCTTCTCTGTGAGGATACAAACCAAGAAACTGACAGGCAGGCATACTGTGTATTTTTTTGCTTTCAGCCACCTAAAAAGTCACAATCAACAACAGTCAACACAGAGCATCAAATAGAACACTGACTGAACGAACACAGCAACAAAGAAAAGCCACCCTTGCCATAGCCCTTACGAAAATAATCATATAGCATTGCAGAAGCAGCAGTCAATGACAGCAGTGCACCATTCGTATATAGCTGAAACTTAAAGACCAATATGTATGAACTTTTTATATGCATACACAATCAAACCAACTGTTTTGCCACCTACTACTTCTGATGAAGTTTGCTTGCTATCCCTGCATGTGACTTGCTGACTGAATAATGGGTGAAAAGTATTTATAACTACCACTACAACCTCCATCCACACCAAACAGCCCCTGCGTGATGGGCTAATGACGACGTCCCTTGAGTGATGGTGATGAACTATTTTAATGTATTTTAAAAGGAAAAAAGTGAAAGTTGCATTTTGCAGGAAATTCAAGAAATGGTTCCCTCACGATGTTTGTAACGGAGCTACACAAAACAGATAACATATAGTACAAATTTACGTACACACGTCCAAGATTGCCACTGACTTTTTCGTTTTCTACTTGTGTACTTGTAAATTTTAATAATCTTCAATCGACACGTGTCATGTATGCATAATGAAAAAATGTATTTCACGTATCCAGAGAGGGTATTTCACGCACAGTAAAAAATTATACTTCTGCAAATTTATCTGAATCCTACTTGATTTTAGGAGTGTCCGAATATCATAGTTTCGTAATTTCTTCTCCGTATATCACGTAGCATTAAAAATTCATGCATAGTGTGAAGTTTAGAGTGGACGAAATACGAGCGTACAAAATTGACGAAGGCTACAACACTCTTAAGTGCAGCAATTAATTATGAGGATGATGAAAAACTCCTTTTTGAAGTGAATGCGGTATCAACGAATCCAATTTTATCCTATCTGCTTTTGATGTATAGTGTATTCAAAGAACTCACCATATCAGTTCATCATTCTTGTGATGATAAGGGTGACCGCAGTCTCTGAGATGTAAAAGCAGACATTCCCTCCGACCTTTTTTGGAGCTCATTCACTCATGGACGTACTTCAGCGGTTGATTAAAATGACAGCCACCATCTCATTATTTTTATTTTAGGCACTTCTTTGTGAATATTAAGCGAAATGTTAAAAGAAAACTTTGTCTTGATTACTCAGAACTTTTTATGAGTTTTTAATAAAGCTACGAAAGATAAACGAAAGATTGTTCTCGGAAGAACTTGTTGTCTCGTGCTAAGGGAGCTTAGCCCCATAACTTCAGTATTACTGCATTACATTACGGTATTATATTTTATCACAAGTTAAATGAGGAAGTTGAATGAAAGTTGATTAAGATAAAATGGTTGTTGTAAAAGTGAAAAAATTTCAATTCTTAAAAATAGTTCCCCAGGAGCAACGACTTTAAACCTTGCATATGACTAGGTAGTTTAATTAGTGCAAACACTTAAAAATTGACATGTTATGGGTGGCTCAATAAAATATGTTTGGAACTTGGCATTAACTAACAAAATTAGAAAGTTGAGGTATTACGCGTATGTATTTGGGTTCGGATTTTCGGATTAGAAATTACCGATAAACTCTAGTTAGAATCCTTTTACAGTGACAGAAATCATGCATGTCCAATCTCAAAATTGGTTTTGGAAAATATTATGTAGACATTGTACTAGACAGATATTTTAAAACAAACATTCAAGTATGCCATATTAAATTAATTTACAAACATAAATCTTCAATGTAAAACCAATTCTTTTGTCAATGCGGTTGGTTACATTTTCAATGTGTTCAACATTGTATTTGATTAATATTTTACTAAACATAGAACTATAAAATTATCTGCCAACTTACTGACTAATAATCGCAGAAATATGAACGCTCATTTGTTCTTAGCTGAATCGTTCTCGAATATTTATTTTTTCCTCTTGAGGCATAGAAAACCCCACTCCTCACAGTTTGCAGTTGTGATACAGTTACATACTCACATGGCTTGTCAGACATGGCTCACTTAATTTACACTTACATCAAGCACAGAGTTAGATAACTACACAAAATTCATTCTTATGCACACACAGTTACACATACAATTTGATGTTATTTTATTAGTGTAGTAAAGACAAACAAAATTCCATATCATAGATGCATAGCCCTACCCTAGTCATTTCAATATTGACAATGACTCACCAAGAGAAGCATTGTAGATTCTCCATCTCTTTTTCTATTGTACGTAACTTTGCTCAGTCTAAGATTTGAAGTAAGATTTTCCCAATGTAAATCGGGAAAAAAGCATTTTAATTCTTTGAATTTTTAAACCAATTAACAATCTTCACTTCAGCACCTAAAGTTGTAAGTAGGTAAATAGATTATTTTATAGCAAAGGAAACTATAAAAGAAGAAGTCTAAGTCACTTACTTGTAAGTTTGCAGTTACTTGCTTGATTCTATAAAAACAAATTATCTAACAAAAAGGGCTTGACTTGACGGCTTTCCTTGTATCAACTACTTATATCAGGTAAATCCTAATTTTTTATATTGAAGACCATAAAGAAGCATAATTTCCATCTTATAATTTAAATTCTAGGCCAAAGTCGATTCACAGAAATATTAATATCAGTAGATTTGAAGCATTCCATAATATTCTCCACAGAGAGCATTTTGCTGTTTGCTAATTGCTAGTCTCTTTTATCATAGTATTGGGTATAAACATTTTAGTCTGGATTTAGTGTATATCATACGGGAATGAATGTTGCATGGTTTTTGCTGGGCCAACATTATCAAATTTCCAGTACCATCACATCACGTTCAGAAAATCTAGCCTAAAAGCGTCTAAAACTGAAACTCTACAGCATTGAGAAAGGAAGCCTTTGACGTGCTCTATCTATATATGACATCTCAACATCCCATCAATTCTTTCCATTCCATTTCATTTTCAATCTTGCTGCCCTTACACAACTCACTCATGTCATGCCAGCTTTTTACTTTTTAGGCATGCATTTACTTCAAGGTCTAGAAAGGCATGAGTAACTTACTCATCGTCAGCGTATGCCTCATTCGATATGCACGCACTGTTGTTGAGAACCAACGGTCTTCTTCACATCATAATATCATATAAATTCGTTGAGTCTCTGTGTACTCTTGTTTTTTATCTAGGCATTACGGTAGTATTTCTTCAATCACCCAATCTCAAATACAACTGCTTTATTGTGTGTAAACTATATATCTTCGAAAAATATTTACGCAATTACGCAATTTTTATATACCTATGTTCACTAGTGGCCAGGCTTGAACTTTGTGTAATGTCTACATTCGTCCTGTAACAACAATGTTTTTGGAATGTGAGAAATGCAACACTGCAACACAGAGGAAAGAATGTAAACATAAAAATACTCAAAATGCGAAATCTTCCCTTCTAACTTTGAGCATGAAAGGGTGTAAAGAAAATATGAAAATTCAAAAGGAGCATACAGCAGAGATTTGGACGAGTGGATTTTTACTCTAGTATATGCCAGGGCGAGCTTTATTTATACGAATAATACCACACAGTACGTCTCAAAATTTGTGACTGCTTTATGCTGAATTGATTGCACGGAAAGATATGGAAAAAGCTTTTATTGTGTTATGAATCACGCACGTCACACTTGCACTCACGCATCCAATTCATCGCAGAAACAACTTGGGTCGATTTTTCTTGCATTCATTTCTATTTCATGCACCCATTCTTTATATTCTACCGAAAACTTCATCATAATAATAACATTATGCATGTGTATAGATAGAATAAATCGAGACGAAATATTATATGGGCATGCATTTGTGTAGGTATAGTTAGTGATGTCCTTTTTATTGCTGTTCGTCTGTTTCTACTATTTTCCTCAGCAGTATTTCGGATACTACTTTCTATGGAGTAGAAACGTGACTGTTCTACTGCACTTCCTGGGCAAGAAACGTCAGGTTCAGGTTCTAAAGTTTTAGCATCAGAGTTTTTAAAAACCTCTTTCGCCTCCACAAGCTATTTCTGCGAGCTCACAATTAAAAATAGTTCGCACAAACATATTTTTCCCTGGAAGTTTCCAAATACTTTCTCCAGACATCACTGTATTGCCAAGTTGACATGAGTCGCAGATAAGCTGGAAGTGTACTTTGACAAAACTTTAGTAGTATGGCTAGAACGTATGTTGCGCGGTTGATTCCAGCAGACATGAAACGAAATGTCATTATCATGTAGACGAGAATGAGAGGAGGATAGATTATTATAGTGGTGGCGGTGGTGATGATGGTTGCGTTGCTGAGAAGTAGAAGAAGGAAGCATTATTACTGAACCGATTTTTACCTCGTTATCCCCGCCATTTGGCTAATGTCATGAACTACCCATAATCATCATCAGTTTCCTAGTCATCACCATCATCATCGTTAACCATATGGATTGATGTATCTGACACGAGAGAAGTACTTCCTCCTCCACTCCACCAACTGGGTAAAAGAATGATATACACAAGAAAAGTCCACGAACATCGCATATTATTATTACCATTACATGACATGCCATTTTTCCTGAAACTGAACCAACAAATATCTACATACCTATACCAATTCACTTCGATTCACCGTGTAGATAGGAAGAACCTACTTTAACATCCCATCGCAGTTGGTGAACCAAGTTTTATTACAGTGTAGCTCGTATCGTTCGTATAGTCATAGACATTATCATTTAGAAAAGGGCTGCTGGTGATGCATATTGGGATAAATTATTATTAGCTTCTGCTAGTCATCACATAATGACTAGTCCAAAATATTTCATAATAACAATATTACACGCCTTCACAGTTTGTTAGTGGTTTTTAGTTTTTTGCCTCTGTATGATGCAGACAGTTATCGAGGCTGTATTGTATTCTATTCAGTGATGGTTGTGCATGCTTCTTTAAATCCTCCAATATTGCTTCGTTTCTGCTGGTGTTTAAGTATGCCTTGGTGGCAGCGTGGAAGAATTTTTTTTTTTTGGAATAACACGACAGCCCCATTTTTTATGCATGAGCCTTTAAGTAAAATGTACGTTTGGAATCTGCCTTCTCGTCAACTACGACGTGCATAATGATGAAACGATAATGATTATTATGAGAATGATTTCATGATAATGGTCATAACTCAAAAATTGACGTAATCATGTCCTGCGAGTCCTGCCTTTGCCGCGTCATGATGAAATGATGTGTCCTTTGTACAGAATGACTGTTTGTGTGATTCTAGTTTTCAAGAAATAAGATGATGACGCGAAGATTGCATATTATGATTATGCATGCATTTATTTGTCAGTAAAAGGGCCCATTACATTAAAATTCGTCAATGATTAACTTTAGTTTAGTTTCATTATAATGCAAGTAATTGAAAAAGCTAACACAAGTATTGATTGTAGTTTTAGGTAGGTTAAATTCACTTTTTTTGTTGGTAAATTTAGGTAATAAAAACTATTTTCCAATGCATGTTGCTTGCATAAAAAATTTAACGTGGCTCTGCCTCGAAATTGACGAAACTCGTTCACCACAAAGGACTACAAGAAAGTGACACTAGATAAACTTGTCTAATGTCAATGTAAGGACACTGACTTCACATACAGGCCATATGACATGTCATATGGCCTATGGCTTTCCTTAACTGTCGGTCTGTCCTTCCCCACTCGTTCTGGCATAAGCAGTGGGTGTGTCAATTTTTTGATGTCATGTCATCGTCATCAACATCTCTCCCAACTCTCTGGTTTTGGTTTTCCCTTCCTCCTGACAAGCATGCTGCGATGGGAGAATTGATATAGAGGTCTGTGGTGGCAGTACAACTCAGCATCGCTGCAATTACAACTTTTCATCTTTCTTGATTTTCTGTGTGGCACTCTCCTGCCAAGACAGACTCGAAATCTATCGTTGTAATCATCATCACATCATCATCATTCTTATCGCAGTGAAACATCAGCTTTGACGTGAGTGAGCTCTCTAGACAAAATACAAATATCCACCCTGAAAACGAATATTTTTCATGTCTACGTCTTTATTATTAAAACGCGCATGTAATACAGAAAAAACATCAATGTCGACGAAAACACAGCGCAATACATTTGATCGTACCTAGCACTTTATGTTTATTACGTATGACGTTTTCTTATACCCTGCATATAAAGTGCATGAAAAATAAAACCACCACCATGTTCCAAATTTATGCTATAAGCGTTAGCGTGGCGATGAGATGCGAGATATTTAGTGCCTAAATATTTTTCCAAACTAGAAAACTGAAACAGCAGTTGTTACCTTAGATGAATCCCTTGCTAATGCTGGTGTTGGTAATAAAACTAATGCTAGTCATTTTGTCTAGTTTCAGTATTTTCGTAAGCAAAATGCTGCTGGCAAGTTGTAATGTTGGCTTTCCCCTGACTCGACTTGTTCGTAGACAAGGCACCTCATCAACTTGAGACCTTTCTGTAGCTCCGCCACCACGCTCGTGTTCTCTCATGCTCGTTGAAACGATATTTATCATAATTTTATCATCAGCCTCGCGAGACCAAAAAGCATACAGAGCATAAAATGCTGTAGTTAACTGTATAATAGAAGAGATATGCATGCATTATAAAAGACAAGGGGATAGGAGAATGCCATCATCATCTTCACAAGCGTACAGACAGTTTACAAATGTCTTGGAGGGCTGAAAACCTGTCGAGACAACTCGTCTTGAGTCTTGATACTCCTTTTCCTCCTCCTGCCGTCAACAAATCAACGAACCAAAGTGAGCAAACCAGAGACTAAAACAGAAACAGCGGGTTAACTACCACAAGCTATGATGAGAAATGTTACTTATTTGTTAGGCAACAAAGTGACTGCTCCTAAATTTTAAAGATTTTAATAGTCGTGTGAGTAATGACTATATGCACAACAAATCTATGAATTTTCAATTTTTTCAGTACTTGGGTCATCTATTTTGTACATTTAATCGTTCAGTTACTTTTGATATGTGTTTCATTGCCTCTTCATTGCTTTTTAACATTTTGAATTTCATACGTTTATATTTGCCCACATATTATCCCATCAGAACCTACGGGATGTTTTGAGAGTTTTGTAAGCTTTTATAAACTGCATTCATTTTTTATGGAGCTTAAAGAAATGTTGATAAGGTTTTTCCTATTTATGTGCCAGGCATAGGACAGGAATAATATATAGTCTTTTGTGCACTGATCATGTAAGAAATAGCCAACTCATTCGTTCATATAAAGTCTCATGGAGCTATGTTATGGTTAAGAAAACTGAGCGGCTAAAAGGGATCGTTTTTGATTTGCTCTCTCGTTCTTTCATACATTGTAGGACTTTTTTTTGCCAATCTGCTTTAATCTTGAAATGCACGGTTGACTGACTAACTAACAAGCGTACCTAAAGATTGCCAAGTAAGCAACAAAAAAGAACCATGATGTCGACAATACTTTTAGTTTACAAACTGGCAAAAAATGTTTCACTATATTCAATGAAGAAACACACGGAAGGATAATTAGAGAATCATTTTTATAAAATAAGCATCGTAAAGGACCTGCTTGGGTTACTTTGAAGAAAAGACTATATCAAATAAACCAAAGCAAAGTAGAAAAATTTAAGTACTCAGCAATCAGACGGAGAACGATATCGCCTCGACGTCAACGGGGCTGCTGGTTAGTTTTTGTGATGTGGCTTTGGCTGCATAATGTCTTGTATCGTAAGGTTCTTTCTTACTTACCAACATTGCCATTGATTATACAGTGCATGTGGCATAACGCCTTGGTAGTTGTAGCACTCTACATTGCTTGATTTAGAGAAAAATCATTCTTCACGGTTTTTGGTTACGTGGAATGACTGAAACCAGATTTAAAAATAGACACATTAGGAAGATTGAAAAGTTGTGCAGCCCAATTTTATGAGCGGATGAAGTAGTAAGCTTATCCTATCACCTTGCTAACTCTGATAGTGTAAAAAAATTGAGTGGATGTTTTAGTATTCTTTATCAGGACTTTTGAAATGTAGTTACGCATTTATAAGAATTGTATCAAATTGTACATATTATAGTAATGTAGGTACTTTCGTCTTTTCATCTGTGGAAACTCAGGTTTTTACTCAGGTTTATTCCATAAATAAGAGCAACAAAATTATAATATGCTAAACATTTATCTCAAACATTTGGCATAGTAGTAGTGACGCGATATAGTACTTGCAAGCTGGGAAGAAAGATTGGTTTTCGTGAAGCTGGTTCTCTCGCTCCTCCCATGAAGTAAAATCGTTTTTGTTTTATAGGCCACACTACTACACAGCATTGCGTCATGTCAGAAAGGCTGAATAGCTGTTTTATTACTTTGCCTACCACTTCTTACAAGCCATTTAATCTGGCAACTGCTACACATAGACACTCATGTTTCTCGAGTCGTGTATAGGTCCATATTATGTACAATATCTATGTGTTACTTATGCTGCAATATTACCACGAATTTTGAGGAAGTTGGCAATTAATTAATCACGGTGTTTAGATGATGATGATGATGAGGAAGAGGAGGAGAAGGAAATTACGAAAATAAGCTTGAAATATTTCGAGCTTTACATTCTGAACGAACACGATGCAAAGTTTTCATCCACAAGAAACTTGCCCACACCACCACCATGAGCCTGTAGTCTACCTATAAAGTCTAATAACATGAAGAAAAGAATCGCTGTTGATTTTTTCGCATTTCGACTTCTACGATACGGCATCCGCTCACAAATAAATGGAAATTTTCATAGAATGTACGTTTCTATTCATTCATATTATGCGTTGATTCGCGGAAGCTTTTACCGTAATTACTGTGCTGCATGTGGTGGTGGTAGCGGTGGTGTACGTACACACAAGAAGGAGGAAGGGTAATTTCTCAAAAAGCTGTGATGTTGGTTGTTACTGCTGCTGCTGATGATGATGACGATGATGAGTACTTTTGTGAAGTTTTAGGGCTGCGTTGTTGGTCGGGAACTGCAGTGCAACATCCAAATTATGAAGTGTGTCTGTGTTGTTGATTTAATGTGAGTTAATGTACGCTACACTCAGACAGTTATAACATATTTACATTAAAAGCAAAAGGAAACGTGTGCACGAGAAGAGGAGTTTTAACTGTAGAGAATCATCGGTGATGCTCATATTGCTGATGATGATTAGTGTGACGATGACGGCGGCCTTCACCAGCCAACTCCAAAATATTTTAGATTCACATCATCGTAAGACCTGCCTACTTTACTTGCTTTGCTTGATTTGGTTCATTAGAGTCTCTATTCAACCTAGTAAATTATCAAAAATTGTTTTCGGATGGGTCTTCTCTCTTTTATTTGCGCTTCCTCATCACATCACTGGCAACGCAATGTTGCATCTATGATGATCCATGTAGCTAGGTACGCATCTTATCAACTACAAATGAGCACCCTAAAAGCTCATCATCAGGATCACCATCTCAGTCGTCGTATCATCATCAAGTAGCAAAAAGTTTAGCATTGGGCCATATATCAGAAGTAATAATAGGGAAAAGATATCAACCAACAACATCAGCAATCAACCTAACATAATCATGAGATGTATTTTTGTCACCATTTTTGTTATGCAATCAGGTCAGCCGTTCTATTTGCACTCAAGTAAAACCAAATCCACATCAAGGCTTCGCTTCACAATTCTAATGGCTGTTTATTACGAATTATGAGTAGGCTGTTCTTCATGAACTTTTCCCTTCGTTGGTGCAAGAAAATTTAATAATAATAAACATGATTGGTGGTGTCTACAATGGAGAGAATACCCAAGAATATGGAATATATGTGTGTGTATAAATTATTTTGCCATGTTTTCCAGCACACTAACATCATCAGACATACCAAATGCAACTATTATTCAAGCTAACAAGAATCTTGCAAACAAGAAAACTAGCGAGAGAAGCATCCCCATATAGATCTGAATTCAAAAATTAGTTCTAAATTTTCACCATTCTTCGTAGTATAATGTTATTACTTGTTTAGAATTTAGATGCATTATTAAATTTGTTATTTATTATCACAGAATTATATCAAGGTAGGTGGGATGAATGGGCGCATCAACAATTTTCTATGCTCTGGTTTTTAGATTTCATTAAGAATTCTCCGGAGAATATTCTACCCAATTCATCGCTGAAATAACTCCATACGCAGCTGCTATCTTTCTTACTCAATAATAATAATAAGGAAGGTTTCCCAAATATTCACCGGACGCCTCTCTAAACTATCGTCCTTTGAACAGTATAATCAATAATCAAATCTGTGCATTACCTCAATAAGTTACATAATATGCGTGAGTAGCAAAGCTTTCACCCGTTCTTCCAAAACACGGTTTGCTTTCACTAGTTTCACCTTTACCATCATCTATACATCTCTACTCAGATGTCCTGCTAAACTTGTAGCAATGGAATTTTCAATAAAATCGATAACCGTAAGTAACTTGAGTTTCAACAACTAAGCATGAAATAATCGTTGTTGCGTTTCTAACTCAGAAAATTAGAGAAATGCACAAGAATGTGTAAAAACATATCTGCGTATATTTACATTTATCGAATTGTCCTTTGCCTTTGGGGTTCAAGTAGCATTTTTCTGAAAGAATATTAGTATTGGAAAATATATACTTTGTGCGAAATAGAATGTTTTAAGTTGCCCCGTAAAACTATACAAGTGAGTATACAGTCATGCTCGCACTTTCCATGCTTTTTCGTCGTAGCAAACGAAAGTGTGTAGCAATAATGACGATGATGATTGCTGGAAATTTTTACAATGTTTTACGAGCGACTACACAGTAACATGTAATTTCAAAGGCCAACTAATCATATACCACCCTTTGGAAACCTATCATTATACAAGACAAAAAGAATTTCTTTCAAAACTGTGGTAGCAATGCACATCAAATCGTATAAAATGATGCAATGAAAATACCGTGCAGTGCAACGATGATAAAAATGAGACAGTTGGGAGGATGCGTTCATCTCACTCTACTCTAAAATCTGTTTCACGAACTGGATTTATAAGACATTGTTAAACTTGATACACCATGATTTGAGGGAAAAAGCATTGAGATTGTTTCCGTTCTTTGAATCAGTGATCAAGTTTCTTATTTCAAAATATGAGGATGATAAATCTTTGAAAGTAGTATAGTATGTATAACCAATAATTACAATTAGATTTGTAGGTATAAAAATACATATGGTGATTGGATATGCATGATTTTTTCTTGAAAATATTATTCATGATGCTTAATAGTACTTTATTTATACTCGTTTGAGGAGGTAAAGGTTGTTCTAGGGGACTGAGCAAAACAGTGAGCAGCACCGCGGAATTATTTGATTACGTCTAATTTGATTGAATTGGATTTAAATTGGCTTAAAGACACAAGTTGTTGTCACTTTATTATCGACAAAGTTTATTCAACTGCAATCCCAATGCTCTAGCCAAAACAAGAGTGTCTGTTCATTTGCCCCACACACAGACTTGAGGAGAAAAGGGGCTTCGTATTGCTGTCCAACTCCCTGTCCTGACATGAACGCATAATGTTTCAAATCTAAAAAAATCTACTTGTGCCTGATTTTATTATTGATCTGGTCTAATAATAATTATCATCTATTATGATGACTATGGCGTATAGGAGAGGGCAGCAGTAGATAGATACATATGTTTCGGTACTCTGAGTGAAAAAATACACTTGAACAATTTGGAGCTGGCGTGTCATGGTGTGTATTGTGTGTCTGCCTAACCAACCGTATAGAAATAAAGTTCGGGTTTATACTGCATGTCAAGCCTGCTATAAGGAAAAGGTTGTTCGGTCGGTAGTATTGTCGTTGCCTTTATGTCTGTTCGGGAAGAGCAGTAAATATTGAGGACAAGCGAAAGAGAGTGAGAGGAAGGGATAGGAAAGTTGATGGGCTTGCATTAACTGTGCGCACTAATGCAAAGTTAATATTATTTCAGTCAGTCAAGTTAAGTTGGGTTAAGTGCTTGTTTGATTTGATTTAACTTGACTTTATTGGATTGGTTTGAATTATGGATATGGGCTTTCCCTCTTGTTCCTATAAAAATGCATTTGTTGCATGCAACTCCAATATTTGTGATGTCAGAAGAATCCTCTCGCTCGCTCCTCTTTGCACACACGCACAGGAGAGAAACACAAATTACATTTGATTTGAGTACAGCGTATTATACACTTTATTTGCCACTTCTGGGTGGGAAGAAGATGGAGCGCTTTTTTGATCATTTCACATGATCCACGAGTAAAATGGGAGCTCAGTTTAATAGCAAAAACGAAAGCATAAGAAATGGAACATTTTGTGGGAATGTGAGCGTATTTTCGACACTAAATCATGAAAAACTTTAAATTACACCAAAACATGAACTATCATCATCATCATTGCACTCATTTCAATGAAACACATGACAGAGTTTCCAGAGCACATGAGATATATATATTGATTGGAAGCATTTGGTTCGGCAGGCAGCGTTTGCAGTAGCGATTAAAGAAAAGCTATTTCAGGTGAGTCATTAATTCACCGTGAAGTTATTGATCTACGTTCGCATTTTCCTCATCCATTTCGGCAGCTACACTTAACACGCTACATGGCCAAAAGAGAGTACCTATGTGAAGGGATAAAAAAGATTAAGCTGTGTAGGCATAAATGTAACAATAATATAACAAAATGTAGTGGGCTATAACACGCACATCATACAGGTTGCGCGTTCATAAAATCTCTACGATGTATAATAGCCTGATGTGACTATGAGATCCAAGGCTGATGATGATTATGGGAACTAAAAGTGAGTGGTACAAGTGGCGATGACTGAAGTGAGCGATAGAAATAGTGAAAGAAAAAAGGGAAAAAATGATAGATAAATATAATAATAAAAACGCCTGCAGCACTTTGTAAATCATCATTAATCATACAGAGACACTGTGTATATGGGCGCAGAGAATCTCATGTCAAAGACAAGCAAACCTGAAATCCTATCACGACAACGACGCTATCTCCACTCTTTACAGAGTCCATTTACGAAGGCTCCTTGTCCACAAAAATATGTAGTAGCAGAATAAAGAAGGATATAAAATGTTTTTCTAATCAATGCACATTAACTGAGAATGTTAAATGAAACCACTTTTAATAATTTTAAAAAATAAAATGATACTTACCTATGAGTAGTAAATTGTTTAATGTGCAACGACACAATAGAGAAACAATATCTACCACGAAAAGTTGGTATACCTACTCATTAGCACTTTGTATATCGTTTGAAATTAAACCTAACACGTTCATGTCTTTAGAAGTTCGAAATTTCTAAATATATATTAGAAAATGTTTATTTTTGACCAAGGAAGTCTCTACTATAGTGTATTCCTATAAAAATTGTGCATCATTATAAAATTCATGTTTTGTCAACTATCAGAGAAAAATCTTACTATGTAATTCGGCATCCAAGCGGTTTAATACAAATAACACACATATTTTTTTACAAATCTCACTAGAAATTACTATATTCCTAACATTAATAAAGTGAAATCATCATGCATGTCCATACACTGCTCGTGAATATAAATACCCACAATCCACATATGAGAACTGTGGTTAGATCATTGAAGTTTGCTGACGTGCTAAGATGACCATCCATAATAAGAATGTATGTATGTTTCTGTCCACCCACAAGGCAAAGAAGTAGTGAGATTCGGGTTGATCCCGCCACAGTGAAAGAAGAAGGAATGTCAAGGAAAGTTAATGGACATTCCAACAGTGCGTGAAATGACTACCGAAATCACCACCAGAAAAAGATCTGGAAATCCACCCACCACCACCGCATTAATGTTCCGTAATGATGATGTGATGCTGATGATGAGAAGGATGACAAAACGAGTGTAAATACCAGAGTTGACGAGAGGAATTGGAATTGGGAAGAATGTTGTAGCTGACCGATCGGAAAACGATTTGGGAATTCCACAAATACAGCGTTTATTTACTCCCCGGCAAATATCCAGTCACCCTTTCCAGTTTCAGCAAATAATGATTCTCTCTCGCATTACAACAGTTAGAAGAGAGCTCACATTTTCAATGAGGATTTATTCTGCTTATTTATATTCTTCGGGTTTGACCATTGCAATGCTTTATCAGATAAGCTTTTCTGCAAACTGATCACTTATATTCCACAGTACAAATCCCAGTAGCACATGAAGGTACATAGAAACAACATCTCAAAACTATTTATTACAGAAGCAGTTAAATTATGCTGTGAGCTGGGTGTATCAATGATTCATTACATCATTCATTTCTTATGCTGTTCTGCAACTCTGTTTGAATTTCATTTGCTTAGCTCCTTGGTTAATGATGGAAAACTGGAGGAGTTATTATTTTTCATATAAAAAAACTCTTGCTGACAGTCTAGTCTGAATTAATGATTAATTCAAAAGCTGATGTGTATACCGCTTATTTACACAAACCACATCATTCATTCAATGTAAAATTCATGTCAACCAAATCCTTTCCAGCTTACCATCTACTTTATCAAGGAGCTTACATAAATTTCTACTAAACAAGACGGATCCACAATATTCACAATGTTCTTTGTGTATGGCTATGAAAAAAGCAGAGGCAGAATGAACTTTTGCCTCTAGTATCTACATTACACATCATATTTCAACATCCCATACAGCTAGCGTTCTCTCCAGAAAGATAATTTATCATTTTTCCTGTCAATCGGATTTTCCAGTTTCGGTCAGGATGTATAGTGATGATGATTATGTGAAATGAAATGAATGGTTGCATTCATGACAGTGCAGATTTTACCAAGTTCTGTTTTGAAAATAAACGGGGTATGATGAAAAATATGACGGTGGAAGTGAAAAAATCTTTTTTTTGCAACCATAATAATATTATGATCTAAGTTTGAAACAAAATCATTGGCACAAATTCCAACAACTGTTTAGTTACATACACTTGCAATTTGTTTTTACAAACGTCCCTTCAATTACATCATCTTAAAAATTATGTCATATCTGCACTGCTAGTGCTGCTTATCTCATTAATGATAACAAGTTTAAGGTTATGTTTTTATTGCCTTAACTTGTTGCATGATGAATTGGACACAATAGCTATTAACTTGTTTTATTCACAACAAATAGAGCTCAACAAATCGATCAGACAAAAATAATGCAGTCCTCATTGTGAAGCTAAACAAAGCAATCTTTTGAACAATAGATGTACTTCTTCCTATTCATTTTTTCATGCAAAAAACAGATGTAGTGAAGGTACAACAGTTTTTAATTCGACAAGTCTACTCTTAAAAAGGTCTTTTGAAAAAAAATCAATCAGTCAGTCATTCACACCGCCTGCGCCCGCATCCCTATTCACTCTGCTGACACAATGGAATATTGTACTCTTGCATGTACAATGTGCGCGTTGTGACTTTTTCGTGGTTCCATAAGGTTCAATGCTTGCATTTTATGTCATGTAAAGTACGGTCAGTTTTTTATTGTCCATTGATGTAAATGTCCGTTTATACATTCATGTAGTAGAGAACACTTTTATTCGCAAGTGTTTTGTTGTATGTAGGTCTTTTTAACGCAATTGCATAACAATGACAAGTGAATCTATTTGTATGGGAAGTAGTAGAAATCAAAAGCATAAACAAAAGAAAATGGTTTGATGGCGGTGGTGTTGATGATCACGTTGAAGCAGTACAGACTGAAACCCTAGTATTAACTCTCTTTGTTATTCATTCTTGCATTGTTGTTTTTGCATTCAATTTCATCCACCAACCCATCAAATAATTGTTTGTATAATCTCATGGCTATTATTATGTTCATAATGGTTGTCGTATGGAGTCCATCATACTAATACGTATTTATTGTATTGTTGATGTTTTGAGGATGTAGGTATATGCCTTTACGCATTTACATCATAATCAGAGCCTCCTCATTCAACTGTCTGAAATTCATTTGGCTTTAGGAGGATATATATTTGCAAAATGAAAACACATTTATTCACAACAAAGGGATTATTTTCACTTGTTTATTTATTTCGCACACAATGCCAAGGTCGTTTTAGCTAAAAGTGCAAGTTCAATGTTCAACTATTCAATAAAAGTAACAATTCATCGCACACGTCACAGTGATAATACAACAAGACGGTTGTAACAGTAGCTCCCAAACAACTTACTGCACCACTGCCATTCATAAATTTTTCCTTTATTACAACAAAAAACTCATTCATAACAATATTCTCTGATGATGATCCTACCACTGCTGTCTTTTTCTTTACAATAATTTTTAGAATAGTAACAATTCCTTTTGTGTTGCATTGTGCTCAATGGCGAACATCTTTGTATGCATTTTAACACTTGTATAAAGGCGATTTAGATTCATTTATTATATAACAAAGATTAGAAAATAACCGGAATTGTGCATTGCATAATTGCACCCATTTATGAAATGTGTAATATGTGCCATTGTACACATGCATTTTATGTATTCATACGCTATAAATTATAACGAGGAATGCCAACACTACTAGTTGCTTTTACTTCCGATGATCTCACTATGTTATGAAACATGTATGTTGCTACGAATAAACAATGCTGAGTTGGCTAATGACTAATTAATTAATATCATGCAAATGCTTCTGTGCGTATTCCCATCAAGTCATTTCATATTGTTTTGGTTTTACAAAGGAGTTGACTACGTACCAGCTTTGCTGCATAAAGTTCAATAAATGGAAATGGCAGTATTTTTGTGGGTTCCTTGTCATAAAATATGAATCCAAATTGAATAAGACTTCACAAAAGCGAGCAGCACAATAAAGCCTTTATACTGCTCTTAATTCATTCTCTCTTTCATCGTTTTTCTATGACAAGTGCAAAAAGTATTATCAAAAAG
>JAQIXX010001022.1:0-41083 GCA_034700605.1 Willowsia nigromaculata
TACTTTCACTGTGCAAATCTATTAGCATATTTAATGAACCTATGAAGTTGAATCTAATCAAATAGTCTATATCGGATGGGTACAGAAACAGCGATCTATAATGTGGGCATATGTAATATTAAAATTTTTCTCCTTATTTCATCCATCAGGACAATATGCTCGTCCCACTTATTTTAGAAGCTCGTGTCTCTGTGTCTGTGGAGTTTTCTCCCGCATCAGAGCTACTACCATGATAATAATTTAGTAATAAAATAAAAAGTAATGATGGAATGAAATTTTTTTTTCTTGTGTCATGTCATGTGTTGTTGGATGTGAGTAAATTTTTTTTTGAGATTCATCAACATCAACAGCTTGAGGAAACTTTTACCTATCAAAAAGGGTAAATTTTTGTGGACATAAACTTGCTAACTGGCTTTTTAAATAGATTTTCTCTTTCTCGTTTCATGAGCGATTTTAAATTCATTTTTGGGATGGCAAACTTGTTCGGAATTAAATTAATCATTTGAAAGTTTGATGAGGAAAAATTATGAAAGGGTTGAATAGTCAAGTGTAACTTTTTGAAAATGGGATTAGAGTAGGGCTGTGCAAATAATTAATTGACGGTCTGATTCCGATCGTTTCCATAATAAATAATAATGATAATAATAACTTTTTGGAATGGGGAGCCGCAGGGTGGATTTCCTGATTAAAAAGTTACGGCAGTAACAACAATTGGTAATTGTTTATTAGAAAGAATTATAATGTTTTGATGTCAGCAGCAGAAATAATTTTTTTCTACTGATTAAAATTGTTTATGCGAATGTACTTTGAAATACAATGACCTCGTATGTGGCTTGACCTGAAATTTGAACTTGAGAAAGTTAGATTGTCTGTAGGAATGGCTGAACTTGTAGAGTTCCCGCTGAGGAGGTGACAAGTGACTTAATTGCGTGGACGAAATAACTGACCGATAATGTGACAAATTGTTCATGAGTTTGTATTAACATAAACTAAGCCCTCCTGTGGTGCAGTGCACAATGAAATTGTATGAAAGTGAGTGATTCGCACATAATATTATTGTGCGATTTTCTGGCTTTATTGCAAATATTTAGCAAAAAAATAATTTCATCTCGCAACTTAAATAAAGTTCAATCTCAGTCTCGACTGTATCGCTACACGCAAGACACAAAAAAATAAAAGTTAAATTTAAAGCGCTGGCGCGCCAAATGGGAGAGGCATGTATCCCCTCTAAAAAGAAACCGAGAAAAAAAGAATGAGAGTGTCAATTTGCAAATTTTTCAAAAGCTCGCTATTTTCTATTCAAACTATTTTCTCAAAAACCTATTTTGAGGCCGCACATTAAAATAATTTTTTTGGTTATGTCATCCCCTCAGCTAATGATCTACCTGCGCGAATTATTTGAATGAGCAATTTTTTCTCTACTTTATGCCAAGATATTAGACATCCTTCCTCAAATCTATTTTCCTGTCTCATAAAAATCTAACTTGAAGGCATCCCACTGATTACTTTAATTATTTAAAAAAAATTGCTCAAGCAAACACATCTAAGCTTTCAGGACAGTAAACAGGAATACCCATAAAATGTTCATGATACTGCCTCCATGTCCATCATCACCAGCTGGAAAAAAATTTATCCCACGATGCGAAACACAAATGCGAAAAAGGAATATTAAATTATGGAAAAGGAAGAGAGGAGAAAGCTTCCCTGTGGAGTTCTCTGAAAAACGAGGAGAATGGAGTGACGACGCAGTTGAAATGTTGAAATTAAAACATAACAATGGGAAACGCAACATGGGGCGTATTAATTAGTAATATCTCCATATATTCTGGTAAAAAAAGTGTACATGGCAACTCCAATGCTTTCACCAAAACATGCAGCTATTATTCCTTTTCTCTTTTTCGTTTTTAATGCGACTCACGTAAATTCAGAGTGTGACCAGAATTTGTATACAATTTTTTTCCACTGAAATGAGGCTCTACATGATTTTGATAACTTTCTCTGACCAGAACATATAAAGAGAAAGTAAAATCGTGTGTTTGTCTAGGCTACCAAATGGAAACAAAGAATTTGCTCCAATTCAAACATAAAATTTGAGCAGATTTTTTCCAGACCAGACCACATACTCTCACACAAGTAGTGATTCACAATCATTCATAGTGTCGAATTTTCCAGATGCGTGCACTCCTCAATATATTATGTTGGAGGGAAAGGCGGAAGAAAGCTTTCTCTTTCTCTCTGCCATGCGAGCAACGACTCTCTCAAACTATTTCTACTTTTCTGACTTGAATTAATGACGTGCCCAATGGAAATCGAACAAAATGAGTTGGTTTTTTTAGGGACGACTTTCTCTCGTAAATTGGAAGAGTTTTTTAATGTCTCGCTAATGTCCACACAGAGTTTACACGTGCAATGGTAATGAACAGTAAAAAAAAGGAAAATGAATCTCATCTACTTTCACTGCTTTCTCTCCTGACCTGGACTATGGATGAGGACACGCAGTGATTACTGTATTCTCTCAGCAGTAAAAAAAGTACTCATCAAATTTTGTAACCTTTCATAAAAAATGAAGTTCCAGGTTTAAATTAAAAGTAGCAAGTTTTTTTTAACGGTATTGTGTCCTCATGCGTTGTTACCACCAAGTCCTGATGATAGAGATAATGACTAAACCGAAATAAATGGAGATTACGACCTCATTTGGTATATAAAGTAGTAATAATATTTGAAGATAAAGTTATTAGCAAACTGGCAATGTATTTACAACTTGAGTGATAGTAAAGTAGAAAATAAAAATAAAAACTTGAGATAAGATCCTTTTTTTTTCTTTCTGGCAGTAAAAAATATAACGACGAGCTGGTAGTGGATAATGAAGAATATATTTAAAAGCTTTGTATATTTTTTCGGTGTACTGAAACGGAAGAGGTGATGACAAACAATAAATAAAAAAAGAGAACAAATGAATGCTTCTCTAGAGGATACTCCTGCTGATGTTATGGGCAGATTGTAAAAAATACAGGGGGAAAAAGATAAGTACTTCTGTGTACTCAGATTAGTGAGGATATGCGAGAATAACGGGTATGGAAATTCTTACAAATGCTTCGGGATCCGGGATTTAATACCTGATGATCTTTTTTGGGCGGGAAGTCCCTAATGGCCCGGGAAATTTTTGATGGGCCAGAAAAATCTCTGATGAGCCGGGAAAATCCCTGGTGGGTTGGGAAATCCTTGATGCGCCAGAAAAATCCCTGATGGTTCGGGAAAATCCCTGGTGGCCTGCGAAATCCTTGATTGGCCAGAAAAATTCCTGATAGGCCGGGAAAATCCCTGATGGCCTGGAAAATCCTTGGTTGGCCAGAAAAATTCCTGATGGGCCAGAAAAATTCCTGATGGACCGGGAAAATCCTTAATCACCTATTAGGGGAGAAAAACGTTCATCAGGGATTTCCAGGCCTATTTCCCGGGATCGGCGATCCCGTAACCCGATCGAATTTCCATGCCCGCCTAAGAATATATATTTTAAACAACAAACGAGATCCATCCACATGTGAAAGGATAAAGAATCAAAGAGAACTCCATAGTCAGGGTAATTCGCAATAAAAATTCTTTACAGCTTGTAAAATGTTATATTATGGTTTCCACTAGTGCCGCCTAAAAAAACAGGGGAAATTGTGGTAGTTCTCTCTACACAGAGTCCACCAGAGCCTATATAATTCTTCGTTCACGCAAATAATACATAGAGAAAGGACGTGTGACATAAAATTTTCTCTAGCAAAAAGGAAAATCAACTGAAGGAAAAAAAAAGAACTTCGACTACAGACTTGTGTGTGTCGTTGAAGGTCTTGTCTTTTTACTTTCCTTCCAGTTCATTTATATCTGGTTGAACGAACATGGAATTTTTTAACTGGAGAGAGAAAACTATTTCCATCATTTACGATCATGCGAGTTTGTCAATTCATATTAAATTTAAGGAGGAAGGAAGAAGAAAAAAAATGCATACATTTTTATATCGAGTGGATGAGCAAAAGAGCAAGTTTAAATTTTCTCCGCATGTAAACTGTGGGCTAAGTGTCTTAAACATTTTCTAACTGCGTTTTCTCCCTAAAATTGGCAATTTAAACCATTACGAGTATAACAAATCTCGATAAAAATGCCGTAAATCTTTCGCAGCCGTGAGCATGGGTCACTGGTTGTGCGAGTGGAAATGAAAGTGGAGGCATATAAAAGAAAGACTATGGCTCCATGTATTCTCACTGCGTAATTTGAGCAGAGAGAAAGCAGGAGAAAGTCATGAGTGTGTGTGTGGAGTCGATTTAGATAAATAGTATGGAAAACAAAAGGAGCTAACAACGTAGTAGTGTTTGCAAACCAACTGGTTAATGTTTTATATGGTAATAATGTTTTTCTTTCCTCTTTACTTTCTCTCTTGCTTTCTCTCTTTTGGTCAGTTCCCTCTGATTATGGTGCTATTAATGTTTTGATAACAATTTTATGTTTGCAAAGCCATCATCATCAGAAGTAGAGTGAAGTCAGGAGCTTCACACAAACCATCTATTTTATCTTATCCATATAGGGAGATATCCTCCTCTCGTGAAAATGGCAATGAAGGATGTCTGCTTTTAACAAGCGGAGATAAAAAAGAGTGGAATGAAAAAGCAGCAGCGTGTGGGAGTGTGCTAATGGCAAACAAATGAGAAAACATGTAGAAAAATGGATTTTATATATGGAAAAGTGGTATATCCAAACTTTCTCTTTATACTTTCTCTATCCACTTTAATGTGGAGAAAGTGTAGAGTGCGATCATTTCTATTAGAAAATCACTCTTTGTTGCGGTTACTCTATTATCTGTAAATATTATGCAATTCAGGTTGAGTTCAAAGGCTTCTCTCGCATTACTCATTTGGTAGGATGTGGATACAAAAAAAAAATTGACATTACACTTTCCCTCTGAAAAAGAATGCTCTTTTGAGGGAGAACATAGAAAAATGAGTGCTTTTCCACTTTCCCCAACTTTCTCTCCCTATGCAGGGGTAATTGAAGGAAGTGAAACACTTTAAAGAATTCTTTTTTTAGTCAAGCCTTTTCAATCACCAGTAATAGCTCTCGTTTCTCAACCCATTTTAAATTCTCCCGTAAAAAAATGTGAACTCAGGGTTTCTATAAATTCAAATAAAAAGGTTGCCCATTACTTTGCAAAAACCCACGCATGTATCGCTCTGAGAGTGAAACGCTCTCTCGAAAAAAAAATTGTAAACTTGCAGTTTTCTTGTTCATCTGCCAACATAAATTTCCTCAATCCTCAATCCTCTTCTATTCCAACCAGTTCTAAATTTCCCTCTTAATCAAGTGAACTGTACAGGAGAAAAATAGAACGTGACATTTCCATATTATCTTTGTCCCCCATCTTCCACATAAGTTTTTTCGGTGTACTCTCCAGACAGAAATGTTACCCAAGTGACATTATTACTTTTTTTTATATATAATCGTAAACATTTAAATCAGACAATTTCCCTCCCAAACAATGAAACAAGACATGAGAGCTCTAAGTGAAAGCATTTGAATTAGAGGGTTACAAGGAGAAAGTGAAATTTTCACTGGAGGATTGATATAGGCAGAATTTTTAGGCAACTTTCCCTACCTGTATGAGAAATGCTAAGGAAAACGTGGCAACAGACATTTCTCCCCAGTCATTTGGATGACCTTTTCATGTGTCTTGTTCACGTTTATTTATCGTCAGCACAAAAAAATAGAATAGAATATTTAGCTTATGCTGCAGTTATTCGGAACGACAGGGAGCTATAACCCTATTCCCAAGTTGTTATGATGTTGTGCTCATGCATTATGAACGGGAAATCAATGAGTGTAAAGCTAACGTTTACTCTGACATTAGGGAAAATCACCTGGACAAAGTGTTATGCTCGCTTTCTACATAATAATAAATATAAATGGAGCTGTAATAATGCTCTCTACATGCAGATGGTATCGTACCAATAATGATTTTAACTCTACTCCCATCTGTCTCCTTCTATGGAGAAAAAGTTGTGTGTAGAGAGGAAAACTGTTTGATCAACAAACATTTCGTTGAAAGAGATTATCATCAAAAAAAATGCTGATAATCGGAGTATAAAAGGTTATCAGGGAAAAAAATTTTGCACACGTTCTTTCTCCCAAAAAATGGAGTTTTTTTTTATGTAGTGACAATGGCAGATATGAAGGGTGATGGAAGGATAGAGAAAATTAGAAAGTTGGTCGGCTTTCTTTCTCCTGTACTAGTTGCTATTCTATTGGTCGTTATGCTCACATAGTGGTTCCCTCCGTTTAACATGGGTACTATGTGTAATGGGCAATATATATCTAAGTTTTTTTAGTACTTTTCTTACTTTCTCCACTCATTTCTGTTGAAGATGGGTTTAAAGTGGAATGAAACTTTTTTGAAGGCTCACACATGCATAGAAAATGAATGGGAAGAGATGGAGAGATAGGCGGAGAGAAAGATTCATATGAAAAGGAAAACTCTAGATATTCGTGTCTAGGGAGAAGTGAACCCTTTAAAGTGTACTGGCAGCAGAGGGAATTATAACTGCACTCTATTTCCAGTATAAACTTGGGGAAAATAGAAAGTAAAATGAAAGAACTAACTCATGACTTTATTTTAACGACATCAGCAAAAAACCATCATCTTCATCATCAGCTTTAGGAGTGCACACACAATCATAATCTTCGTCGTCATTTTCTCTTCTTCATCGTCACTCCCCATTATTATCAGTTTCTTTGGAGAAAGTTGCCCCAAGTTGGGAGAGAAAAAAAATAAAAGACGACCGGTATGTAGGCTGCAATGCGAGTAGTCATAATGGCAGGAATAGGAATAGTAGGTCAGAAAAAAAAGAGATGATCATGAAGATTGCTGGGATCGTGATCATGATGAAGTTTTTTTTTACGGGACGGAGAAAATTCTTACCCATGGAGAAAACTAATGCAATAAGATTGTGACACAGGTTATGGGAGAAGATGAGTTAGACAGGGAGAAAAAAAGAGAGAACCAAGTGCAGTAATACTTTCTTTTTTTTCGAGACATTACTTCCTTCCAAGTAACTTTTTATTTTTTTCTCTGCATGCATTTTACTTTTGGGATGGCGAAAAAAAGTGGAAAAAATGCAGAAATGGACTTGACTGAGAGTAACGCGCTTGCTTTCACTTCGAGTAGAGGGAGAAAGTTTGCCCCAGGTTGACATTTTCTCTTTTCTCCCGCTTTTCATGATCAAGATAATGTATTAAACCCATTTATACATTTGTCGAGGCCATCATGAAAAAAAAAAACTAGTTGGGTTTCTTTCGTATTTACGTCCACCTCCATTTTGTACACTTCTCTGCTCTCGGAGAAAGTCATGTGTTTGTATTTCTTGTCAAGTTAGATGGGCAGGAAGGAAGGAAGAAATAAGAGCTGTTTGCTGTCAACTTGGTTTTTGGTGTAGTTTTAGAAACCAGACCAGATGCATTCAACTATCAAGATAAAAAAAAACATGGTTTTTCTATTTACAATGTAATTTTATGAAAAAGTTACTTTCTCCGGTTTGAAACTAGTGAGGTTATATATTTCTCTGTTTTTAATTCTCATCTGAGAAATTATTTCCATGGTGGCGACCCAACTTTAATACTTGATGCAAATGGGAAAGTTATTGGAAAAGTTGTGTTCTCTCTCAGTCTCTGCAAATTTAAAGAGCAACAGGATGTGGCTACTTTCTCTCCAGAAGAAATGTATTCCATTTATAATTATGAATACTCTCGCGCCACTCTCATCTTATTTCCTCTACTTATTAGATTACCTAAATGTTATATGGTTTGTACGTAGACGTAAAAACTTGTTTTCACTTTCTCTTCCTAGTAATGTTCCTACTTTCTCTTTTGTGCGAGCACTTGTATATTAATAGAAATTTCTGTTTTTTAGTTAAGTCGATGAAAAGTTGAGGAAAAAGTCTTTATTCCTCTCGCTCTCCTTCGGTGTGTGTTGTGTACACGACCAAGAGGAGATCTGAAGAAAATGACATGACACAACGTGAGTCACAATTTTAATGAAAAGAGAGTCGGACCACTCTAAAAAGAAAGGAGCACACGATAATTATATGAGGGCAGTGGAAACTAGAGAGAAAGCAGCATACTGGGAGTAATGTGCTCGACCACTAAGAAAATAAACTCGGCTTTCTCCTCCTTCAGTCACGTTTACTCCATTTCCCTGTATTGGAGGAACCTATTTATTTATATCTATTTTTCTCTGTGTCTCTTCATTATACAGCATCCTCCTTAAAAGAGAAACTGTTGAGTAGAATCGTAACAAACTTGAGGGAAAGAAGAGTAATGTGTATTAAGAGAGAGAAAGTTGATAGAAGAAAGCAAAGGAAAGAAGAAAGAAAGTGGAGTCAGTCTGCGTTAAGGTCATTCTCATAGAAAATCCCGTTGGACAGCGGGCATATATCATGTACATCTGTATTCCATCCTAAACTCTGCCATTTCTCCTTCCATTTTATATTTTCCCCCCGTTTCACATCATGCTTTTGCGAATTTGAGAAAAGTGCGGAGAAAAAAAAAATATTCCACCTCTAACTATCAGTTGGAGTGGTGGTGTGGTAGTAGTTGTGTTAGTGGTTTTCGTTTCGTTTCATTCTCTACCAGCATTACTCCATTACTTTCTCTCCGAGGCACGTAGATACGTAATATGCATAAATTTGGAGAGTGGTCTGGTCTCGTCTTGTCTCTAGCGTGCAAGTGGGGAGGACGCGTATCCATTTGCTTTCGTAGATTGAAAACAACCAGTACAACATTAGCATTAGTAAACACAAGTGAGTACTAACACTGGCGATTATAATGATGCTGGGCTGCTGTTACTCTCTCGAAGAAAAGAGGAAATAAATATTAGACATTACCTCATTTACATTTGTTTTTACATGGAGAAAGTTAAATTGAGGGGATGTGAGGGGATACGTTATTATTACCCGTATGTTTTCTAAGGATCTAGATAATTTGTCAATCTAAGCTGTACACACTCACTTAAGGAGCTCGGGAGAAAGTGAGTGAAAGGAGTGATCGCATGGATGAGGACACCATAAGGAAGAGGAACACAAACCAAGCGATTCCTGCTGCTTCTTCTGGTGAAAGCGGAAAAACAAGAGGAGGAGGACGGTGGAGAAAGTAATTCATTCGCGTAATGTGTAATCAGGAGGATTAGCTGGGGTCTTCAATGAGTAGAATAATATTATGTGAGTGGAGGAAAACAAGATAAAGCTGAAAGGATCAATACGAGTAATTCTGAAGAAAAAAATATATAGGACGTGCACCACCCGAAAAAAAAGGAAAACAGACAGAGGAGGATGTGATGTGAAGGATAATGGGAGTAATGAGATGATCATTGTAACGATGTATCTGTATCTCTCCAGCATGGAGAAAAAATCTTTATTTGTGAAAGAAAGTTTTCGGGTACTCGGGTGTAAATGAGTTCATAGGCTTACTGTCCATTCTGTCAAATTAGGGAAAGCGGTGAAAGTCACACACGTTAGATAAAATACATGAATGCGATAACAGCATTATAATCAGAAGGTTTTTGCGTGCCAAAAAAAAGCCAGACCTCAGAATTCTACACTTATCAGTAGGTATACTGACCTGTAACAGAT
The DNA here is from genome assembly GCA_034700605.1 of Willowsia nigromaculata. NCBI lineage: Eukaryota > Metazoa > Arthropoda > Collembola > Entomobryomorpha > Entomobryidae > Willowsia > Willowsia nigromaculata. Next base: position 9,657 of record JAQIXX010001022.1, read on the forward strand.
TCTGTCCGCAAGAATAAATTAAGTCAATAAATAAATTAGATGGGGAGAAAAACAAGGAAGTGGGATAAACCACTATGGTGAGGATTTCCTCAAATAACAATTACAATTAGTTGAGTGCACTACACAACAAAATGGTGGAATGGTAAAAAAAGGAGTAATTTGTGACTCAACTTTGGAGAGGGTGGTGACCAAAATGAAAGATCATTGAGGTCACTACTTTCTCTCTACTTTCCAGGACAAGTTTATGGGTAAAAAAGAGTAATGAGTATGCTTTCTCCAATCCGAGACACAAAAAAGTGAACGACAGGAAGTGAATGGTGAAATTATAATGGAGGAAGAATAAGCGCGTGTACAAAACATTAATTATTTTGAATATTCAACCTCCACGAAAGTCATTCGCTTCAGCCACATGACCAACAATTTATTATTAATTGTACATATTTGCACATAATATATAGTTGTGTTTCTGTTTAACTGATTAACTCACTGTTCGTTAATTGTAATAATGAAAATTATGTATAATAATTATATATAAGGGAAAATTTTAATGTCAAAGTTAAAAATAGCACAACTCTAATACGACTAATATCTTTCTGTTACACTCTTTGCTGCTTTCTCTACTACTACTTCTCTTGGTACTCTGCTACAACAGGGCGCAACTTGAGTAAGGAATAAAATATTAATCATTTTTATCGGTGTGTGTTTTTCTGTAGCGTAAAAAGCGCAATTTCTATTGCCAGTTTTGCTATTGATGTTATAAATAACTTCTGTGGAAACATGGATGTGCGCTAAATTTATAATTATTAGGTTATCATTTTTTTTAGTCTGTAAATTAGAAATAAATTTGAATTTTTAATTTATCTTGCTGGTACTTCAGCCCTGATCGATGTTTTTCACTGAGGGGCTATTCATAAATGATGTGGCAAATTTAAGGGGGCGGGGGGGAGGGGGGTTCGGTGGTAGTGTGGCACGCCATACGTTTGGATATGGGAAAGTTCGTGGAGAAAGTCTGAAATTTTTTTTTGTGTGACATCATTTATGAACAGTCCCTAAATGCTATTTACTGTGAATTGCATAAAATTTATTATTATTATTATTACGCTCTACTTTCTCTCTATCTATCTAGTACCCAGACTAGTTATGTTTTGCTGTTTGTTGTTCTTGTTGTAATTAAGAAGGTATATTTGGTGTTAGCGTATTTAGGTTACTGTATTTCTTAAGTATTTGTTGTAACGCTACTTATTAAGCAACACGCGTTTTTGAGTATAGTTAATCAATCACGAGGTTGGACTTTCTCTCAGAAATAATCATTTGGAAATTTTTACTCTGGGAAGCGATTTGAAGGTGTGCAAAAAAATAGCATTACGCGTCACCACACGTGTTGCCTTTCATGCTAAGAATTTTTGTCAAGCCAAGCCATGCGCATAAAAAAAATCACTGGCAGGTCTTTTGTTAACCCACTCACCAAAAAAATTATAACCACATCCTGAGCTTTCTGATGTCTGTGTCGTCTTAATACTTATTTTCCACCTGATCTCGTTAAAGCTTCATGTATTTTTTAGTAAAAAAATCAACCGCGCATTCTTTTCATGCTTTTTTTTATATCCCTTCTACTCGGATGAAGTGAAAGTACACATGGTTGTCTGAAAGCTGAAAGTCGTTGCGGGAGACAAGAGAGAAGGTTAGGATGTACGCATCGAGGTAATGGATGAGCAGATGGATGAAGAGAGTTGATGATGATGACTAATGATGCAATCACTATCTATCCGAAGTACACGAAATTATATATGAGCATGGCAAAAGAGGAAAAAAACTTTAGCAACCATCATCATCAACCGCTGCTGACAAATTTTTGCGAGAGAAAAAAAAGAGAGAAGGAAACTAAAGATATATTCGAATGACCCCATATGCGGGTGTTCGAAAACTTTCACCAAAATTGAGCAGGCACCTATTTTTTTCACCCGTCTGGTATATTTCCCTTCCCTTTTTCTGCTTCATGTGATAATAATCTCTAATGTCTGTAGATATATGCACATTTCATGTGTAACTTTCTCTAGAAGAATTTCCTATTGTATGTATGAATTCGGATGAAGACCTTGAACCCTAATCCTTTCCCCAGCGTGAATCTACAGACAACAGCCACACCACACAACGTGCCAGGAGGCAAGACGAAGATTCGTTCGCAAACAAAATATCCCACACTATATGAGATACATGGAGAAAGCTCATGTTACACAACTAGTACATGAGCTAACATAAAAAAATGGTTTAAAAATGTTGTCGAGACATGCAAGGTTGAAATACAGAGTTTTTTTTTGGCATTGTGTCGCATGACATAGTGCAACAAATATATCATCATTATGAAAAATTGCAGGTGGTATTGTAGCAGAGCGATGATACGCGCATTTTCTTTCCTGAACACTACCAATGTATTTTAGCTCTACTAATCATCCATCCTCTCTAGCGCGGATACTTCTTAAAACGTGAACGTGAGCATGTATAATTTCACGAGTAGATCCGTATTGGTAGAAAGTCGGTGAAAGTAGGAATCTGTTTTTTCTTGTTTGTACACACTAACGAAATGGTAAAAGGTAAGCAGAAAAAGGGAAGTTTATTTATTCTACTGATAGAACAAGAGAATTGGATGGGAAAATAGCGGGCCGCTTCTCTGCTTTCTCTCTGCTTTCTCCAGTATTTTTATCTTTTGTCAATAAATAAATAAATGGTATTGACTTGACTCGAGGCGGGATTGGATTCACTCTTTGGATTTCTCTCCTGATCACAACTGATAGCTTTAGAGATTCCCTCTAAACTATGTATAGCTTTCCTTTCTAATTATCGTTTCATTTCCATCTACCAGCTTTCCCCTAACTGATACGATCAAAGAAGAAGAGAAAGCGGAGTTTTTAGGTACACACATGTGTGCACCTAAAAAACCAACCTGCACTCTTGCCCGAGCATGCTCACACATACATCATAAATATAAAACAGCGCACATTTCCAGTCTTCGGGCCTCTCAGCCTAAAAAAAAGTGACAATTTATATTGCTAGTTGCCATGAAACGTGTTCTCCTGGGCAGACATGTGGGATCTATAATGACCTATCTTTTAGTTGAGAAAAATGTGAAATATTGACATAAAATATATTTAGTGCATACCATTCCCCCCCAAAAAAATATATAATAATCATAGCTTTCTCTTTCCTTTCTCTTTTTCTTTCTCTTTATCTCTGGGGGAAATGGGAATGACTATTTTATATCCACTTGTTATGTGAAAATGGCAGGATAATGGTATACGCAAGAAATAAGTAGTTTGGATATTGTGTAGTCGTAGAAGCTGACAGACAATGTGTGTGTGAGCTGGAGAGAAGTAGAATCGCCATTTCACTAATAGTAGTAATCATTATCATCGTTATCACTGAAACTTCTCTCGTTTTTTGGTCATTTTTGTGTATACTTTTGGTAATCGATAGTATCTTCTCGAATATAACGCATCATACGGGAATATTTTTTTTTCTTATCGAGAATTGCGATGCAGAAGTATATCTACTGCTTGAATGACAGTGGATGTCCCTAGATTGCCATTAATATAAACTATTGGAATGTTCCACACGACTGCGGTATGAGCTCCTCTCATTGTAATAATAATAACATAATGCATAAATGTGTGTGTGTTTATATGAGTGCTCGTTTGGTTTCGTCTGGTTATGGGGGTTTACATATGGTTCGCTTTATTGGGAAAGAAAGTGGGGAAAGTAGGTGAAAGCATGAGCACACATGTGAGTGTGTACATCCTCGAGAAGCCAAAAGAGCTGGCCTTTTTCCCTGGTTTTTTTTTCTTTCTCTCTCGCTCTCAATCTACTTGTTAGTGTGAAAGGTTGTTGAGTGTGTGGAGTTGAGGGGAAAAAGGAGACCATGTCGCAGTAGAATTATTTTTTTTTCTTTTGGTTTTGTGGACGAGGGGACAGCTCATCAGGAAAAAAAATGTTTTATTTGTGTCACTTACAATAATGACTTGTGAATTGTCTCTTGTTATTATGGCAACTGCAAGAGAAAACAAGTATAAACAGAGAGGATCGGTTTTTCTTCGGGTAAATTGTCGTAATGAGGCTTTAATATCTTGAGAGGTGGATTGGATACATCTTGGATTTAGTGTTACCATCTCATTTAATATTTATGCTGTGGGAGGAATACAGGTTTAATAGGCTGACAATTAATGTTTCAATTTTGAATCAACTTTCAAGGGAAATGACAAGCCACTCAAGATTTCACAGATTTGGTAATGCCATGTAATTCAATAATTTTCCATGAAATAAAAGTAATTCTGTAATTGTAGATGTATTGCATTTTCCTTTAAAATTTCCCCCGAAAATTTATACTGTTTGTGTTTGGTTGCCTATTTCATATATTCAATATTAGCATCACGTTCTCACAGAATAATGTCTTGAGTCACACACACACCCGCCTCCGAATTTCTTCTTGACGGCTACCCTTCAACATGCCACAACAAAGTTTCTCACGATTACACTGAGAGAAAATGTGTGCGAATTGGTATGCAATATAAATGTAGATATAATTTAGAACGGGATAGATATGAATTTTCTTTCATATACCTACCTACATATTCTTTCCCTCTTAATCCATCAGAAAGGAAAGGAGTTTTATTTTTTTTGTGTCAAGGTAACGACTCCATGTGGAGAGAATGAACACACAGTCCGCTTTTTCAACTTCGCGAGTCTAAATCCCCGCGAAAATCATGAAAGCATTCTATTTCATTGATTAGTCCGGAGAAAGCATTGTGATAATTCCGCTTTCTCCAGTGTAATTCCTGTCTTATCCTTGATTTGAACAGCCTACCCCAACAGCTTATATTGTTTCTATCAGTATCCATTTTCATGCGAAATTCTTAAACTCACGGCAATAAAAATTAATGCTACAGCTCTCAACTTCCAATTTTCCTGAAGGCAGCCATACTTTCTCCTGCAACTTCTCAATGTAAACAAATTGTCTTTTGAAAAAAACATTTAGATTAAGAGTTGAGCATAAAATACAGTTAAGGAATTTAATATGCGGCTCTCGAACTCCAATAAAAAGAGAGATTTTCAAAGAAGAAATCAATCGATATATATATTTCCCCTCAAATCTTTAAAAAGCATTCATAAAAATGGCCAGGTAGTAAAAAAGGATGCTTTTAACATCGTCTCTATTAGCTTCCACTTTTACTACCAATTCCAAACATTTCCTGCCAAAAAAAAAAAAAATCCTGCCTCTTTTCGCATAACAATAATAATAATAATATCTGCATCGAGATTCCTCGGGGAAAATAGAATGGGGAATAAGAAGGCTTTAAAACCTGTAAAAATGGGAGATTTAGGGGAAAAGGAGAAAGTTGGAGAAAGGATATCTAAATAAGATAGATATTATGTATTTTATGGATATACATGACAATGTGTGTAGCCCTATGGCACATGTGGAAAATCTGAGATTCGTGACTTTTTTTTGGCCATATTGCTCGGTCGTAGGAAAGATACTACGTATTATTTTCCCCATTCGTGGGATTTATTCTCAGGTAAAGAGTTGTATGGAGAAAGTGCATATTAGAAATGTGTGGAGTTTTTCCCAAGTAGTTGGTATTCCCAATGGGATTTGTGCAGTTAGCGGGATTGAATGCAGGATATATTTTTTCCCTCTGGTGAACATACAGAGCTCAGATAGATATTCAAGTCAAGGTAATGCAATTCCTCACATCTGCTTCTGATAAAAAAAAATTGCAATTGGAGAGACGTATAAACTTCTAATACAAGTCTGATGACTAGCACATTTTTACTTTCTCTTTTTTTTGAATCTGCCGAGAATTATCTGACCTGCTGACTTCATCGGTGAAATATCTCTTTTAAGTGTGTGTCTCTGTATGGATGGAAGAGGAAGAATTTTTTTTTGCCGAACGACTTGTCTCTCAAGAGAGCTGCTCTAGAGAGGTGTGAAAAGTGCCTTGTTTACTTTCTCTCAGAGCTCAACTGAGAGATGATGAGAGGGGGAGAAAGGAGAAGGTGGAAAAAATGTCATACAGGCTTTCACTTTTGGATCCTCTGGAAATTGCTCATGTTTTGGGATTAGCGATGACTTGGATGGTTAAAAAAGAGAGCTCTTTATAGTATCAAATTATATGGTAACTAGTAGGAACGCAATTAGTTCCACAGTCATATAAACACGTAAGCATCTGCTTCCAAAAAATTCATAGTTATTAGCGATAATAAAAGGAAAACGGTTATGGGTTTTTCGCTCACTTTGATTTGCAAGGTGGCACTCGATAATGTTCGCTCATTAAATGTAATTAGGAAAAGTGGCTCATTCTTGCCATGTGCTGTTATTAGACTCACACCAACTCCTAATTTACTTTCACTCACTTTCTCCCCCAAAAAAATGGTAGCAAAGTGGGTACGCACTCCGTTTAATAAAAAGACATAACCGTTCTAATAACTTATACGGGGAAGGACACTAGCCGGGATATTAACACAAGTTGTTCAGATCCTCTACTTTTCTAGAATAAAAGAGAATAATTGCATTCTATTTTGCAGCTGTCGCACAAATTTTCAAATTATCTTGAACCATATATTTTCCTCCCTCCAATTTTGTATCCACACATGAGGAGGAGACAACTAGTCATCTCAAAATCCTGCCTTTCCCTTGATTTCCAGCTTAATGAAGTAATTCCAAGATATTTAATTCATAAGAAGTAGATGCCGCATTTTTCTATTTATAAATGCTACTCATTGCTCTTCTGTGGAATCACATAAATAAAAAATAGCTCACATTAGGAAAGCGCCATTAACTGAGAAAGAGAAAGTATCTTCGATAACCTTTCGAAAAAGGAACATGTCTCGTATATTTTCATGCTTTCTCCTGAAACCGCTTTCTTTTTTGCTTTCTCTTTGATGTCTCCCAGGATGGGTAGATTTTATGCGGAGAAAAGTGTCGCTCATGTAATACATCATTGTGAATTGTCATATTTACTTGTACATATTTTTGGTAGTTCTTAACAGGTTTTCAGTTAAGAAAGTCGCTCACAATATGGTTTTCATGGAAAAGAGGCTCAGGCAAATGTATGAACTTTCTCTCTAGGAGAATACATGCTACACAGTGGTCGGACTCTCTCTGGTATCCCACAAGATCACTCATATTCTCACAATCTATTATTATCTACTTTTCCTCTTTTTTAATAAAATACTGAGAAGCCTGTCTCGTCTGATCCGGGCTCTCCGGTCTTCCAAAGAAGGGAAATAGAAAATGTGTGGAACGAGTGTGTTCACAAAAAGCACTTGTGAGAAATTTCTGCGCGTTTTAAAGAACAAGCCAGTATTGTATGTATGTTCGTATAGAAATTTTTATTTTCGCGAGAAAAAAAAATTCTTTTCCATGTTGTTCATGTAAGCTTGTCGAATGATATGTGAGTGAAGGAGGAAGTGGGAAAAAGGAAGAGAAAAGTATTTTCTGAGGGAATCGTCATGATGATTGCCAGCAAGAGAGAAAGTAGGGTACCCTCATTGCATCCTCAAACTATGTCCTCATGACTCATAACCTCTCATCGTGTTTAGTAGTCTGCTCAACGCTCTTGAAAACTTTTTTTTCTCACACGAGATGGGAAACTAGATCTATAAAAATATAGAGTTTTCTCTCTTATAACTGACTATTCTTCTAGATCACGCTTTGCCGTCATGTCTTCAGAGGAAAATGCTGGTATTGTCCTTTTTTCGTCCTAAATACGGATTTTCATTATTTGTTCTGAATATTACATGTGAGCTACGTGTAGATATCTCTTTGTCTTTTCTCATCCATAGCGAAAGAGGAGAAAGTAGGTTTCCAATCGAAGAAAGTGGAAATTAGGACAAAAATTGAGGAGAAAGTATGGCTTTTGGGGATAAGCGTTCAGTAGCGGTGCGGTGTGGCCATATAGTCCAATTTGAGTGGCATCGCGTTCACGATGATCATCAGGATGATAAAAGGTGAAAGACGCTCAGGTAGACATGTGTGTCAGCATAGAAAATTTGTGTGAGCTGCTACTATAGTAACGGTGAAAACGGGGAAAGTAAAGTAAAAGTGCAAATAGAAAGGCACTTATTGTTCCTAGGGAAAATGTCGATAGTGAATATAATCACTCACTCGTTCCACCAGAGAAAGTGGAAGAAGAAGAATGAAAAAAATTAGAGATTTTTTTTCGTCTCTTTCTCTCTCGAAAAGATTGCCCGTCCAGAGTTGGAAAGGGCAAATGCATTTAGATGAAAAGAGAATGGGACGTGGAGATGGATGATGTATTGAAAAAAGATAGGACAAGCTGAGCAGATGCGCTTATACATTTCGAAAGGAGGAAAAAAAGTATACTGAGCAGTTGGAGAAAGCACGAGGGAAAGTATGTGGGCACGTTGGGAAAAAACGAAAGAAAAGATGGAAGAGCGTTGAAGGTGATGATGACTATGACCTTGCTCACTTTCTTCCCTACTTTTTCCATCCATGCATGTATACTTCCATGTTGAGAGAAAGGTAGAGAAAGCGGATGGATAGAAATAAGGTGATAAATAAATAAAAGGTAGAGCAAAACAGGCTATCATTTTATAGGCGTTGTTGTGTTGTAGGGATTTTGTTGTTGTGATGTGACCAAACATTTTGAGCAGGGAACTTTCTCCTCGTCTTTTGTACTGGTATCATGATCAAGATGATAATGATATCATTCTTTCGTCCGTCATCCTCTCCTTTCTCTTTTATTTTCGTGCTTTTACCTCCGACATGATGGCTTTGCCGAGAGAGAAATGCACAAAAGAGAGGAGAAAACTGAATTGGAGAAAGTTTTGGAGGTAAAAAAAGGCTGGAGAAAGAGTTGCAAACGAGGGGTATCCTTAATATTCTTGTGGTCTTGTTAGTTTTGTTGCAAAATATGGAGGATTTTTTTGGCTGGTCAAACTTATAGGTAGAATATAAATCCAATATGCGGGTTTTTTCTCGTCTTATTTAAGGTAACATAATAATAATAACTTCACATGGGACAGGTTTCATTCGCTGATCCGATCTGCTCAATCTTCTTTTCTTTCTCGTGTCCTCGTCAAACATTTATTTGCTGTCCAAGCAGAATTTCTTGGAACGTAATGCGATCCACTGAATCTCATCAGAGGACTGAGAGGACTGGACTCTGAAAGTATTTTTCTCTGTCTGTTTATATGTCAGCAAGTCTCGCCAATCTCTCAGTGAAAAGAGCATTGAGATAGGTGGATATTGGATAAACGTGAGTGCTCTCTGGAAAAAAAGACCTCCAGACAAATAGGAATCAGATATCATCCAATCAAAATCATTATTTTCTTTCTCATTTCCTGTTTCTGCTCTGGGATGAGAAGTATTACTTGAGCATTATCCGCATTTTTTTTGGATGACGTGAGCACATGATGGGAAAGCCATTCTGAACCCTGAAGAGTGAAAATACTTGTATCTCGTACGAAAATAGAACTTCCAATGTCGTTCTCGTAATCATTTTAATGTCCTTCAGTGGAATGATGAGAGGAGGAAAATGCGATGCAATTTTGTTGCGATTTTTTTTTATTGCGATTTTTTTTACATTTGCGTATGTATATCCTCGCATAAGTTGATAGTTCACAAGGGATGCACCTGCAATGGACACACATTTCATTTGTATTTTATTTACAGCCACTACAGAACAATAAAAGCTCTGAGTAACATTTTTTTATGATGGTGAAAGTAAATGCACACGGTGTGGCCATCAGCGTTGAATTTTTATGAGAGGAAGTAAGACGGTGAATGGTTTGTGAAAGAGCTTTCAGTAAGCTTGGTATATTGCATGGAAGAAGTTGTCTGTAACTTTGGCAGTTTCATGGGAGCAGACATACGTTTCCTTTAAAAAAAATGGGATTCGGCCAGGTCACCAGAGATTACCTGCTAGAAAGAGAGAGAGAGACAGAAGCGACCGCTTCAGCTGCTGGGATCCCGTTTTTGTGAGATGAGGAGCATCACTGCTGCCACCACTGGAAACAGTGGGATGGCAGGGAACACAAAAGGATAAGGAAAAAAAGTGGCTAGCAAAGAAAGGGATTAAGGAAACGGGCCCACAACGGGATTTCACAAAGGCCACATATCTCTCTGGTTGAGAGAGAAAAAAATATAAAAACAGTGGGAATATGAACATGGAGAAAGAAAGGGAATAGAAGTTGGGGAAAAAATACTTGTGTGTTGTATTCATCATTCCTTAGCCTTCCTTTCTCTTTTTTTCTTGTCCTCTTCCTTTTTATTCCACATTTTTTGACGCTTTTCCGTCGCGGCAACTCTCTAAGTTTGATTCTGCGTACCATAAAAAAAATATGAAATCAAATAGGAGCACACACACAGAGAGAGCACACAGCATGTGGAGTTTTTTTGGGGCGAGTGAAAGCAGGAGAAAGTGTAGACGATCAAGTGTGAGTAGAAGAGACCAAGACCACTACTGTGGCTTTCCCACACATGCTCCCGTTTATGCATTCCCATCTGATGAACATTTAGGACTATCCTAATGCATTGCTACGTGTCTGGAGAGACAAGCATTTTACTCTAGCATGTAGTGTGATGAGCTTTCTTCGAGAGAGAAAGGAGAAAAAAAGAGAAAGCATTATGTAGGAAGAGGAACAGAGAAAGTAACAATGGCTTTACATGTTAGTCAGGCTTTCTAGTAGGAAGGAACTGTGGTCCTTTCTCTCCACTTTCTCCGTCTTAATGGGATCCTCTAACATGCAGGTCATGCAGAGGAAAAGCGGAAAATGAGAAGAAAAAAGGAGGGATCCTTTGAAATTCTTCCTTTATGTAATAGGTATGCATACATGTGTGCCCATTTGTATGTGTGTGAGTGTGTCTTCATTTTATTTTTTTTACTCTCCTATTCCCAATGGTAATTTCATCAACATGATGCTTTCTCTTTTCTCCGTCACCTTGTTAGCTATAAGAGGTAATAGCTACTTCCGAACAGTTTTTGCTGACTCTTACATAAACATAGAGAGAGAATTGCATCTATTCACACACGAGAGATACGAAGACGGAGAAAAATTAACTAGGGAAACTACCTTTTCCAATGGCTTGTAATTACTCTGCTTGTACAGAGTTCCTCTCTTTCCTATTGTATTTATGAGCTTGGAAATTACACTACGACTTCTGCTTCTTTTCTGGGAAGCTACTTCCCTTCTTCAAAGACAAATGTGAAGAAACTGAGGAGAGAAAAGTAGCTCCACAATCCAGTCTAGAAACACAGACCATCGTCATTCCTCCTTGGGAGGATGCACCGCTAATAAATCTTTTCAAATGAACAGTAACAGAAGACTTGTTAAAAGAAAGTAGTTGGAAGTGGGGTTTGTGTGGGAGAGAAGGAAATATTTAAAGATGCTCAACAATTACTTCCTCTTCTTCAACGCACATAAATCCCACCAAAAAAATATATACATGGAGGACAAGACACAAAAACTAATTACCCTAATTTCACAATTTTCCCAAATTTTCAAAGGAATTTACTCCTGGGTACCCGCATAATCATTCTAGATCATCATCATCCCGTTTAACTAAAATGCTTTAATTTGGAACTATAATGACAGTAGAGCTTAAGTCGAGGGTGGGAGGGAAAGTGTGAGATGGGATCGATGTCAACCTCGATAACGTCGATGATGATCCTCTCTATTTTTTTTGAGGAAGATAGTTTGTGACTGTGTGGGAGAAAGTGGGAGAAAGTGCATCTCTCCAAGTCCTGCTTAAAGCTAAAATGGTGATCCGCACTGTGGACAAGTAAAAGAGTACTTGATGATGTTGAATTACCACTTTATTTTTATGTCATCCTCTCCAAAACGAACGCTTTCTCCTCCTCTCTTTATTAGTACAGAAGCTGTTCTAACTTTGAATGAGGATGTTGTTCCAAGTTATTTAACTCTTTTCTCCTCTCGTCGGGGTATCCTACACTTAATGAAAACGAGAGCTGGGGAAAGTGAAGTCACCAACCGGCAAGTGTACTCATTCTCAAGTAGCGCCTGAAAAACCCTGCATGTGTGTATGGAACTCAATTGGAGCTTTTTTTATATTGGGCTCCCTAAATGAACTCATTTGCATGGAAAAATAGAGAAAAAATGGGAAAGTGAATTCTAACCCGGGCAGAGAAATTAGCAACTGAAATTGTATTATTTGGAGAACTCAGCCGTTAAACGAGGACACATAAAATTAAAGGGTTGTTCAAACTTATTTGTAATTACTGGAAACGACTCGAAAAAAGGAAATTTTCTAGCTTTTTGCATAAATACAGATATAGTCACACTGGTAGTTACATTCGTTCCCTGTAAACTCAATTGAAAGTTTGTCCTCAAAAAGCTCATCAGTTTATAGCCTTTTTTAAAATTCGTAGACAGCAGAGTTCACAGGATAATGATAACCTTGTTTCTCTAGCTGTCAGGTTCTAATGAGCAAATGAAGTGAGCTGTACATGGTAATTGATTAATACTCATCGCAAAAAGAGAACGAGGAACTAGGACTTTCACTTTGACTTTCTCTTTGTGTTATATAACAACACTGATGGAGAAAGTCGTCATCAAACAAGAGACAAAGAGTGACTTTCCTACTGGCCTGTTTTACTCAACGATTATTTCGATCCACGTATTTCTCCGATGATCCCATTTCTCTGATGAGGGCAGATACATACTGGATAATTATATGGGTATAGATATAGACAGAAGATTAAAGATTTTTTTGGGTGGTATCGTAACACATTACTTTTGATGGGAGAGAAAGAATGACAAAAAGATATTGCGTATGACGGGTTACATGAAATGGCTCACGTTACATGTTCGGGTGTACACAATACTCATGAATATTGATTAACAAAGTGTCTATGTGCTCAGAGCTCTCCAGCATTTTTATTTTTTTGAAAAACACGCAGTTCGTCAGCATTATTTTACGCAAACAGAGACACGCACATGGACACACGTGTACATTCTCGTTTTCATGAGCTGTTGTGTAAAGAATGTAGAAAATGGCTGGAACACAGTGGAAGAAAAAATTTGGGAGAAAGGAAACAACTCTGCTCTCGCCCATCTACAACAAGTCAAACACGAGGAATCCCTTCTCTTATAAATATTCATGGACCCGGACGGAGAAAGTAGGAGAAAGTAGTTTAATGAGAAATATGTCCAAAAATAAAGTTGGCGGATGACGAGTAGCATGGCATTCTCATACACTCAGGAACAGTGAAATGAATGAAAATTATATTGCAACATGTAATAAAACATGTCATACGAAAAAAAAAACAAGCAGGAGAAATATGTATCGTGTGACATCGCATTAAATTACGATTCCACTGACAAAAGTCAACTACTTCAAAAAAAAAAGAAACATGGCACAACTCCAACATTCCATCTCATTCTCTGACTATCTTTCTCGTTCAAAAAAAAATAAATAAATAATTCGGAGAAAGTCGTAAAATTTTCCCCCTATTTTCATTCAACGTGTTGCGAATAAATTTCACTCAAATTACTTTCCCCTGTCATGTGGGAAAATTAGCTGGTGAAAATATTATTAGTAATTTTTGGTGATCAGTAGAGAGAAAACCAATATGTTCTAATTTCACTTTCTCTTTTCACACGAGCCAGGTTACCTTTCATCTTTAAAATTCATCCAGAGTCCTTTTTTAATTTCCTTTTTTTTGTATTTGCCCAAGTTTAAGGAAAAAGTGTATAGGCACCTGTGCATCTCACTCTCAGTGTGCGTCTTTTCAACCGAGTAATTGTGAAGGTGTGCGCGCTGATGCATTCATACGGGCTGTAGGTACAAAAGATTTTCATGTCGTTTCCCATCTGTTGTGGCACGAAATGTATTCCTTTTTATTATTATGCATGGGACATTACAATCCAATCCAATTCAAGCCACTGCGGCACTCCATATTTTTTTTCTTTTAACCTTTCTCTCAATTTTACGCTTGAACGGAAACCACTTTTTTTCATAGAAAAAAAAATATCAACCTAAATTCCGTTTTTTCTTCCTAAATATTATTTCTTGAGTTTATAGCCATTTGGGGAGAAAGAATATAGGAGAAAATTTTTTCTGTGTAGTCTGGAAATATTAAAGGTGTATAATAATGGGTAGTAATAAATACGTGTTCGTTGGGAAAGAGAAAGGCGTGCGCGTTCAGACTTTTAATGGAATTAAAGGCATACGGTCTACGGAACGGATGAACTGCCAAGCCAACTCTCGTTTCCACACGGTTCCAATTAAACAGCGCTCTGTTCTTTCTTTCAATTATTTCCGTAACGGAGTTATTTACGAAGGTAGTAGAAAAAAATAGAATTATAGATGTGGCCTGATAATTTTCAGCTACTCTCCTTAAACGTTGGTCGAGGAAAACTGGCTGGTTTTTTTTGGAGGAGAAAGCGGACAAGTGGTTCGTCATTTTACTTATCGAATTTTCTGTAGGGTTCCAGTCGCTGGAAAATGTTATTTTCTGAGGGAAAAGGGGAGTTGCGCTACTGTTTATGCAACATCCGCCAAGTGATTCGTTTATGAGGATGATAATCCAATCAGCCAAACTGTCTTTTAGTGTGAGAGAGAGAAAATGAGCAGTTATAATCTTTCCTGTTGACCTATTCGTAGGAAAAGCATATTTTTTTGCAGTTGACTTTATCAACCTTGATCAACATGTGATCTAATTAACAAGCTGCATAATATCTTTACACAATAGATTGCGTCAAGCACTCAGTAACAGCTCATGCTTCACTTCCCAAATGAATCGCATATTTTTCAGATCAATTGTTATTTGCGATAAGAATGCGCTCATGTGCATTGTCCCCGTCATATCCGACTTTCTCCATTGTTTTCCTCGCTGACGTTCATTTTGCTGACGGAGAGAAAAAAAAATATGAGAGAGAAAGTCAGGAGATCAAACTTCTCTTGATGAACAGACAACACGTAAGCATGACAAGACATCTCTCTGTATTTCCTGTTTATTTCACGTGACTAGTTATCAACTCTTCCTCGTAGTATGACAGCATATCAAAAAGTGAAAAACACTTTTCTGTCAGGGGAGCTTCCACAGAGAAAAAAAAAGTTGGTCCAGTATTGTAAACACAAAGTAATAAGCTGACAATACAAGTCGCTGAGGGAATCTATCTGTCAGAGAGAAAGCAAGAAAGTATGCATACCTTTTTTATGACCTGAAAAATTTACTTTCACCGGATTCCGCTTATTTCCCAAGTGACCTCACAATCTCCAGCTTCCTCTCTGTGTTTCCAATGATTATGGTGATGGTGAAAGCAAACATCAGCTAATCTGCGTATCTAAATAGGTGCATAGATCGGATTAAGTACTGCGCATAATAAAAGAAAATCGCTTTCTAAATGCGTGCTTCTTGATGAGGTCTACTGCGTTCCATGAAAACAACAACAGGATGATCATCTAATGAGTTTCCAGAAACTAACGGTCTCTCAGTCAAGCGGAAACAGAGAAGTTAGCTTCCAGCGTGTGTACTTATTTCCATGACAAATATTATTCTGCTTTTGCATTCCATCCATTAATAATAAACAATGACCACATCATCCCACCTCCAGAGAGAAATGATGCGCACGTGTGTGTGTAGAAAATTGAACGACCTTCTACAAAACAGTTACGATTATGTATAAAGAGGAAAGTTAATAATCTTTTTTCAGGGAAAACAACTGAAATGATAATAGTAGGAAAATTGTATGCTTCACACTTTTTGACCGACCAAGGCCACCAGAAAAATGTACATGATGTAAGTGTAATCCATTAAATCTCCCAAATTTGAGCGGAGTCATCAAAAAAAATTGTGGTTCTAGTTATGAAAGAGGATGATGAGGAGACCTACTTGAGCTCCTCCATATGTCTCTCTTTCCACTCACAAATTGTATGTAATATGCAGGTAAAGTTGAGTAGAGTTTTTTACACCTACGCAAAATTTTCACTTGTTTTTTCCCTCATATTATCCATACATTGTGCTACTCTTTTGGTTTCCCCAAAGTATTACACAAGTGGTGCATTCATCCTCACCAGCATTTCCTGGAAATCCTTCATTTTACCAAAAAAAGGACGAGAATAAGCGTTAATTATTAAGGTTTGACTAAGACTAACATCGCGCTCCACAAAACTGGGAGAGGATAATGTGAGGAGATATTGTGTTTTGTACGGAGAAATGACGAGATGAGCAAACCAAAAGAATCTCTGTATCTTTTATTGTGGCTCCCAAAGGTGAACTCGACAATGTAAACTGCTCATAGAAAACAAAACACACACAGACACGCACAAAACCAACCAGTTTTTCCTTCTCGCCCCGAAAAACACACACCCACACCACACAAAATCATCATCATCATTATGGACAGCAATAGAGAAAGTTTATGGCCACACTTTCTAACTAGTTTCGCACCTACTTTCCTTTCAACTCATCTGAGCTTTCTCTCTCTCTCCGCTTTCTCCCATTTCATTTCATTCTAGGGAATGGGCTACATAATCTGTAAATTTGATACGGAGAGCCTATGGAAAAAGGGGAAAACGTAAACCATGGATTTAAAGAGTTGCCAGTGTTTCTTGTGGATGTACAAGGATCATACGAAACCAGGAGGAGAAAAATAAATAAATAGTGAATGAGTTGACTTCAAAGAAATTGGGTGAAAATGAGGTCACAGGATGCTCATGTCACTTCAAAGTCTGTGGGTGTAGAGGTGTACCCAAAAAAATGGAAAATGACACTTGCAAATATTTTCTTTAGAAGAGAGCTCAACCATGAGACCAAAAAAAGGGGAAAATGTGAGGATTCTCTCGCCGAAAGAAGAATAAAATCCAAATGAAATGCGAGTCGGTTTCAAATTTCAATTTTTTGATGGGAAATATTTTGTTGATGCAATAGCTGGGATTTGACCTTGGAGCAGATATTTTTTATTTGAATCTTGAGATTTTTTATTCTTATTTGGGATCACTTTCACAATTTTCGTGTGTGATCAAGAGCATTTCTCTAATGAGGCATGATTTTTCATTCTTTGCATTTATTCAGGCATCTGTTCGCTTGAGTCTCATGTTTATCCCGTTTTCAAGGTCTCTTCACAATTCCCATTTTCTTCGGAAATTGGGCAAAACAGCGGAAATACTTGTATCTGCAACTTCAAGAGTGTGTGTTCATGCATCCTGGAGAAAGTTCCATACGCAGTTGATACTTTCCTCTCTCTAACTTTTTATTTTTCCACGTTTTTTGACAGAGTCAGTCATCATACTTAACTTATTTCACTCGGTGAGTTGGAGTTGACAGTGGTTTCATTTTATCGTTATTGTTCCAAAGTTATTACCAAGTTGAAGTTTTTTTTCGCACTAGTTCACTGCTATTTTGGAAGTGCACACTCTATAGTGTCTATACTTTCTCTGTCACATTTGAATGAATCCCTGGCTTCTTTCTTTTCCAGGAGGAAGAGAAAGCACTAAACTTTCACCAAGTCTTTTCTCTAAATCATCATTTTTCAACCACACACGTTATCAATCCCATTTTTAGGCTTTTAAAATGGGAATATTATACATGCAGTCAGAATGAGGGTCTCTACACAATGCAGTGAGATATGTTAATATTGATATATTGGCCAGAATTGTTTGGCTTGGCCATATTTTTTTTTCTCTCTACCTCTACAAACATTTATGTGAGAGGACCTTTCGCTCTCACACAAAATTATACAATATTTACGCTCTAATGGAGAAAGTGGAGGAAACGAGGAGAAAGTAAATGAAACATCCTCCTTTCTCTCTCTCTCTCATTCCACATTTCTCTTGCTGGAGAAAGCAATGTGAAAGGAATGGAAAGTGTGGAGGGAAGAGAAAATGGCACATTGCATTGGCACACCCGAGCCAACTGATAGGGAGAAGGAGAGGAAGGAAGTTTTATTGAATCTAAATTGTCACATACACAACTAAAGGGAGAAAGGTTTCTGGGACGAAATTTTGTGCCATGATCAGTATGTATGGGAGCTTGTGTGTGTATTTTCCTCAGAATATCACCAAAATACCTTTCACTTCACCTTCCTCTAGGTTATTTCTAATGTGATATGTATGCGAGCACATATTCTCCTTGTTTTTTTGGGAAGTAAATATGCCAAAATAGGAGGAGAAAGTGAGAGGGAGAAAGGACGATAATGATGATGATGAAACAGCAGCTGTTGCTTGTGCACTTGTCACTCAACAACGAGATGGAATACTCTCAGGCAACATCCGTTCTGGGACAGCTTTTCGTATCCGGTAGAATTTCTCCACCAGCAACAAAACACAACCAACAAAATGCGCCACACTCTTACTCCAGATGTGCATGTGTTTTCTCGAGCTCCATCCTAATTTACTTTGGTAGTCGTCAATTTTTAAACACCATTTACTACACACACCCGTCCACCATTACCATTTGGAAGAGGAAAATCGAATTTTCCTCTTGGAAAAAAAAGAAATTTAGGAGAAATGGGCTTTTAACCTTTTATTATAATTCCGTATTTTCATCATAATTTGAAATACATTGCTTTCTCTTTACACTTTCACCATCTTGTGTACGATCTCAACGTGAAGTAGGTCAACTAAATATTGTCTATGAATTAAAAATATTTAGATTCTATTTTTCATGAGCAATTTCGTCATCCAAGATTGCATAAATATTCGCAATCTTTTTTTATTACGCAAGCCCAAGTGTGTCTGAAATATGATCCCTTTAGGTTACCCTTTGCCTCTCAGGGGAAGTGGCCTTTCGAAATTATATGATAATATTTTCAAGTGGGTGTCGTAACGCCATCAAAACTGGGAGTTGACATAGGTGCCCTCAAAATTTAACCCTTAAAACTAGCTTATTATCTTACATTTGAAAATAGTTGGTTGGGAAGGTTAACAATTTGTTGTGGAATTTGAGTGTTTTTTTTCACTTGTAAAAAAAATTGAATTCCTTTGTGTATCATCTCAGGAGAGAGTAAAAATTCTCGACGTTTATTTATATGCAGTCATGTTTGAAAAACATTGTATGTCTTGAGGGCAGATAGAAGGAAAGGATTACTTTCTTTTGTATGCATAATATCCCGAGTAAAAACAAGCTACTTAAAGACACCAACAAGCTGCACTTGTCTTCCCGTATGTTTTACTAGTCAGAAAAGGCATGCGTGAATAGAATCGATTCTTGTCAACTTTCTCCGTGAACAATACCTTTCTCTCTGGTGATATCATCTGGTATGCAGAAAAAAAAGAAGACAAGAAAAAAGAGCCACAAAACAGAGAGAAAATAAAGAAAGGTTTTGAAGGCCCAACAAAGAATGTAGTTTTTTTTGCATTCTTTTCATGTTGAGATCTTTTTTTTCACTTTCTCTCTGAGAGAAAGAGAAAGAATATGTCAGAAGGGAAAGAGAAATCCATAAGTTTTTTTTTGCGTGGAGAAAGTAAAGTAGTACTAGAGAAGAGAATGCCTTCTAAACTTATATGAAAGGAGAAAGTTTGAGGAGGGAAAAACAAGGCGATTAGTGTGTGTATGTGAAGTGGCATCAATTTATATGCATTTTTTTGCCTGGAGACAGTGTTGAATGTTAACAACTTGCAAAAAAAAATCTAGAGGAACTAAACATACTTGAAATGCCCTTGAAAAACACGTTGGAAATCTGCTCAAGTGACAGGGAAAAAAGGAATGATTAGTTGAGTACAATTTTCATATTCTCCCCCCAGCAATCAATGTACTCAAAAATTTTGCGATGTGATTTTTACATGTCCAAAGATCAATAAACAGTGGGAAAAATATTAACCGCATGTTGCAAAATAAAATGTCAACTCACTCGGACAATTTCAACAAAGAGCTGAGAATACAATTGTTCTAGGGTACCTTAGGGAATCCAAGAATTATTGTTTTATTTCATTTTGTGTAAACGAGAGAAAGCCTTTGAGAAAAGTGGAATCTTTCTCTCCCTGCTTATTATTCAATCCAACTTTCTCCCTCCAACTTTCCACCTACACCCGAGAAAAAAATAACTTTCTTGCTAATGGTGTATCCATACAGTTTCTATTGTTTTTTCTCTGATCATTTTTTCACAAGGGGAAAAATAGTTGATAAGTTTTTTTTTTTGGTATGTGCTTCTAACTTGAGATGAGTTTTTTTGTCAGAAAAATAATAATAATAAAAAGAAGGAAGATGAATGATTCATGAATATTTTGATGTGTGATGTGGGTGTATACAAAAAAAATGCGTTCACATTTCTATCCAAATCTGTTCCCAAGGTTTTCTCTGTAAGCAGAGCATAAAAAAAGGGGAATGAATACGAAATGATGGATAATATGAGGATATATTTTGTACTTGTACGAAATTACTATTGCTATCTATTCAGTTTTTTGCATAGTTTTCTCTTCTTTCAATCATCATTCAGTCAGTCAGAGTCGTTTTTTCTCTTTTGTGTGATGATACAAAAAGGTAATTCCATGGGATTCCCTTTGTTCCTCCTCAGCATGTGAGCATGTTTACATTATCTTGGCTTTTTTGATCATTGATAAAAAAATGGGGAAAAATAACATCAGAGATATTTGATCTATTTTTTTCTGTGTTTTTGGAATGTTGTTGCGTGTGTGTATATAAAAAGTATAAAGCTTTAATATTTCCTCTATAGATTTTCTACTGTAATAAAAAATTGTTCATAAAATATCATGAACATGAGGGAAACCATTGCTTTTTTACGGGTATATGAACTTTCTCCAGGGTTGGGGTAGAAACATGTATGGTTAGAAAGGAGAAAGTATTTGGTGGATAAGTTGAATAATAAATGCACCTTACTTTCTCTCTATTCTCTCCGGATTTTCCCATTCTTTCCGCCCAATCGCGCGCTAGTGATACATCCAGAAAGAGAAACATAAGCATTCATGGATTTTTTTTCGATGTTTCCTTTATTTTTTCCTGAGTTCTTTCTCTTTCATGGGTTATATACCTAAAACATCAATGATGGCGGGTTGTGAGCATAAATGTTGGATTCAAGGAAATCAGAAAGGAAGAAGGAGAAAGGGAAGCAAGAATGCTTTAAGAATTGTTGATGTGTGTTTCGAGAATGAAATGTCTTCTTGTTGATCCTTTCTAGTCGTTTTCATCCGCCAAAAAAAAATTTTAGAAAGTCAGAAAGAGAGATAGACAGATATTATGTAAATGGGTGTTCATACAATATATATGAACAGAGAGACACTCAAAACACATACATTTGAGGATAGTGAAAGCAGCTGGAAGAGAGAGAGAAAAAATATGTGTGTGTACTGAAGTGAAAGTTATTATTATTATAGGAGGAGAAAGTGGAAGAGTTACATGAGTGGTGTGGGATACAAGCGATTGTCGTCTTCTGCTCCTTAAGTAACTTTCACTGAATATATTTATAAGATCAAGAGATGCAGAGGGAAGACAGCACATGAAAATCTCTCTCTTCTTCTTCTGTTGCGCTTTCTCTACTCGGCTTCTCTCTCTCTCGTGGTAGATTTGCTTTCTCTTGAGTTGTACGTACGATACATGTAGTTATGCAAGACAAGAAGAAGAACTCATCTTGGTAAGCGATATTTCATGTGCCACTTTATCCTAGCCATTTTCTCCTTACTTTCCCCACACCAATTTTCTTCAAGTCAGCCATTTTTCTACTCAAGATTTTTTGGGCGTGTGTGAGTGCAAGCGGCTTTTTAGACATCAAGTATCTTCAACATATTTGCCATCAAAAGTGGTACATGCTTGAGAAAAAATGTCGAAAATTTTCCCTTTTCTAATCCGAAATCTGCTTTCAAAATGATCCGTTTTTGTGCTACTTTTTACTTCCATGTGCATTCCGGTGAAAGTCGCATGATTGGGTGCGTTTTGCTTTCACACTCATCTTTGGATTTTTCTAATCGTCCAGATGTCATTAAACCTTGTGTCCTGTTTTTGACTTGATATTCTTTTTAATCCAGTGTCATATTCATTTTCTCCAAAATTTCAACATGTTTCCGGTAAATAAATGCTTTGACCAGCATCAAAGCGGAATCTTTGGGTGAAAGTGAAGCACAAATTATTCTACATTGATCGTTCAGTCGTTTTGCTTAATGACAGGATAGAAGAGACTTTTTCCCCACCGAAAATATTATCCCTTGTCTACATCATTAGTAGAAAGCGTGATCGCCTATATTTCCATTCATTTGCTTTGTTCATACTACCAAATCAGCCATCATCTTTTGATTCAATTTCCTCTGCAAATTCATGCAAATGAAATTCCAAACTGTATGGAATCTTCGGTTTTCACTGAAACTTTCTCTCTCTCTCGAATCATCTATTCTAATTTCCATTCATATCCATAAACGGGAAGGAATATTCTGGAAATCCTAATATTAACAATGACACCATTTCTACATTGCAACGCGGGGTATGCTTCATGTCTTCCAAGTGAATTTGTATCATTCAGGTGGAGAGACAGAGAGAGAAAGTGAAAGAGAAAGCGTTTTCCATTTATATTTTTTTCATCCCAACTTTTCCAGCCTTTAATGTGGCTGCCTATAATGCTCTCTATGTTTCCGTATGGTCTATTGTATTATCGATATTCTACCATTCTATTGTAAATAATACGCCACCATATTTTCAACATTTACAGGGAAATCCCTCTTCCCACCTATGAAACCAAACCACAGACTTCCAGAAGCTCCAATCCTATCCCTACCATCTGCGTCTACATACTTTCTCCACGTTCTCTTTTTATTATTATTATTCCTCCTATTTCATATTTTTTTATAGAGATAATGGATCTTCAACTTACGCCTTTTCCCCGAAAAAAAGCTAAAGCTTTATTGAAAAAGCGAATATGAAAGTTATGTAACATTTTTCCGCTATGATGACTACAGACCATCTTAATTTAAAACGATAATGAACTGTCAATTTTTGAATTTCCCGCCAACCAAATATTCAGCTGTTATTTTTTGTGGTACGCGGGAAATTCAAAAAAAAACGGCATGTCAGCCAATTTTTGAATTTCCCGCCAACCAAATATTCAGCTGTTATTTTTTGTGTTACGCGGGAAATTCAAAAAACGGAATTTCATTCTCGTTTTAAGTTACTCCGCCCTGTATAATTTTTTCTTCCGTTTTCTCTATCGCCGCTGCCACGAGCAAATAGTTGCCTAAAATGTGTGCATTTCTCTACATGTGCACATTTTACTTTCCCTGTGAAAACCGAATAATCTTCTTTTATCGGTGTTATCGTTGTAAGAGTAATGCTATTAAATATATTATCTTTTTTGTCTGTATTTTGAGCCGATGTCGCTATTCATATATATATAGATGTTATTATATACGCCGCTGAATTTCCAATGTGAAAAATTATTCGCGGAGAAAGCACCGTGTAAAAACTGTGTTTTCTACTTTCCCCTTTTTGCTACCCTTTGCAAAATAAAAAGCATTGTTATTATTATGATCATGTTGGGAATTTCATTGGCTAACTTTCTCTTCATTGTTGTCTTTCTGTCTATTTAGGACTGCGGGAACGAGCAAAGGGCCAGCTTGCTCACCGAGCAGCTCAGCAGGGAGTGCAACACCAGATGCAAAAACTCCACCTGTTCAAAATAAGTCCCTACAAAATGTTAAACATGAGCCACATCCAGCGGTAAAAATTCAATATTACACAACTTTTTATTATTATGTAGCACTACCACTAGTAGAAATCCAAGTTGAGTGTGTAGATTCATAAAAAAAAATCGATTCCACGAAATATTTGGGCGTTACTCCCGAATTGCGGAGAGACGAGATGTGAGATCTTGAGGAGAAAAAGCAATTTTGACATTTTCAGGTTGTTGATCTGATTTTTTCATGAGTTTGCAAATAGTTTTATTGCCGCAGTTTTCCCACTATATATTTTTCTGGAGAAAGCAGAGAAAGCACTTTTTTCTTTTTAGTTATCGCACTGTATTTTTTACGACAGTGCTTTCCCCTTTTTGAAAATAAAAATCATTTATAATTATTACCAAGAAATCTTATCGATTCATCTAAAACAATCCTTTTAATCAGCTTGTAATTCTGCACGGAAAAGAATGGCTCTTTTGAGTAGTGGCCATGAGCAAACAGTTTTCTTTACGAGAACTACTTTCACTTTAGCACTTTGCATGCGAGTAAACGAAAAGTAAACTCATATTTTTTTAGTCTAGTAAAAAAAGGAGATAAATCAACGTCTATTTGCTCAAGTCATTTTTAAGAAGAGCAGACCAGAACAAACAACAAAACTTATAGTTATAAGCGGGAGTATAGTAAAAAAATGGTTCGTTCATAAATCCAAACATTTATTTTAGTCATCTTTTTCACTTCATCTTCCACTTTATGTAGGGATATCTAAAAGTGTAGAGTAATTTGAGTTTTCCAAGAAGAGCAATCATAAGAGAAAAGGGAAAAAATTATTGTGAATAACTTGAGCACATGGAGTTTGAATACATTTATGAAGTTTTCTAGAGCTCTCTATGATGATGAGGAAGGCTATTATGGATTGAAATGAGAATACAATACAGTTATTTCTATTAGGGCTCCCTATTTTCTCTCCAACATGAAAGAGAAAGCAATGGATAGAGAGTGCACTAGACAAAAGAGAAAGTTGGAGAAAGCATAGAGACACACACGTGGGTAATATCATGTGATAGGTAGTGAGTAATTTGAATCTCTCGAAGGAAACTGGCTTCGCTTTAAGACAGATTGAGAGCCTTAATTAGCACTAAAATGTCTTTACATTTTACAAGGGAAATTTTTTTCATGGGATTGCCAAGAAACAAGAGAAAAAAAACATCATTTAGCTTTCTCTCCCCCTCTCTATCTATCTGGCTTACATAATGCACTTAAAATACTATTATGCATCATCACACAACCCACATTTATGCGTCATATACTTTCTCCAGAGAGAAAGTTATTTACACTGGAGGGAAACACGCACTTACTTATTACCACTCTCTGCTCCTCTCCATTTGACTATAAGGTGTGGTGTAAAATTTCGCTTCAGTAACTTTCACTCAGAGAAAGCACAGTTTTTTTGGTCCATCCAATCACCACAAAAGATCAAATTACTCTGTACATACATTACTGGCCTCTGTTTCCCGCAAATATTACGACACACTTGGAACAGCTCATATTATTATGTGTACACACATATCCCTCATTTGGAGAAAGTACGGAGAAATATTTTTTTTCGTAGGAGGAAGCATGAATAATGTAGAAATAGAGAGAGGTAGACAGAGAGAAAGTGGGGAGATGATGAAACAACCAAGCCATTTTGTAGAATCACGGATGAATGAATTTTATTATTATTATTGCAGTATTATTTTCCCTTGCCATCTAATACTAAATACATAGGAGCATCTTGAGACGTGTGTGTGTATTTACTTTAGGAGAAAGTATTTAGAAGGTAACACCACACCATACCACTCTCAACTCCCAATTTTCTGCTGCAGTTTGTAAAAAACGAGGAGTAGGAAATTACTTGTGTAAACAAAGGTATTCAATTGTGCGTAGTAAAGTGGAGCATGAAAATATATACCTTAAAAAGTACATTCCTGATTGTGGGAGTTGGTTGGTTAGTTATGTTTCTTACCTACTTTACAACTTTCTTTTATGCATTTCACTGGACTTGCCATCCCACTTTATCCTCTCACCATCATCATCATCATCAGTGGAGAAAGGAAACTTTTTCATTTGCAGGTGGAAATGCCAAGAATTCTTGGGACATGTCAGTCTAGGATCATGATTCAAATTTAAGGCTATCGAGTCTTAAATTGTGATTGGGAGACAGTCTGGTTTAAAATTTAGGAATAGATTTTAGGATTCATGAGAATATTCGTAAAGTGTAAAGTCGCTCGAAATTCAATGGAAAATTTATCAGTTTAATTTAAGGATAGTGTGTACTCTTTTCAGTGCGTGAACCCAGACTGACAGATTAAAGCTGATGATAGGATGGAGGAGTACGCAGTGTAGCATCATGTACACTAGTTATTTATGAAGGGAGAGGAGAATAGAAATGGAAATTTTTAATGTACACAATTTTCCATATGCATTTCCGCTTGAGAAAGTCGAACGACGTAATAAATAACGTAACATGTAATCATCTTTTTGTGCTCCTTTTAATATTTCCTCTCTCTTTTCTCAATGCAGATGCAGAGAGAAAGCAGTAAAAAGCGGTTATTTCATCTGGCTACTTTCTCTCCAACTTTTTACTCTTTTGAATTCCCTTTTATTGCCTCCTTTTATTTCTCAATTTTCCTTTTACTCATGCTTTCTCCTTATCATCATGGAATGATAGGTTGGGAAAAAGAAAAGCATGTCTTTAAAATTATATATCTTTTCTTTCTCCTCCACATCAAAACATGAATATTCTTTAATTTTTAGTCCACTCAAAATGCAATCTTGTTTGTATTCCAAAAAGCAGACTTTCTCCAGCATCACATTTCATTAACAACTTTCACAAATGTACTCATTCTCACCTTCTATTTCGTTCGGGGATAAAGGTCCCTGCTTTTGTTACATGTAATTGGAAAACATGTGAAAAGTGTTGAAAAAAAGTGGAAAAAATTACTTTCACTTTACACTTTTATAAACAAGTTTTCTTTCTAAATCTCATTGAATTTCACACTCTAATGATGTGTTTCTCTGTTTTCTTAATTTTTTTGCAGATGGCATTCTGGCAGAATAGATCTATATCTCTGGTTGACATGTATATCGACAACACGGACTCGGCCGATAATGTGGGACAAATCAACTTTAGTCTAGAGTACGACTTTGAGAACATGACTCTCATTTTGAGGATAATTCAGGTAAAAAAAATTAAATTTTTTACAGGTCGACACAATCTAAAACGAAAATGGCCTGCCAATTTTCGAATTTCCCGCATACCTTCCTGGACCAATGAGAGGATAGAATTTTGTACGCGGGAAATTCGAAAACTTACAGGCTATTATCGTTTTAGATTATCCCGACTCGTTCTTTTTAAAATCCCGACTCTTAATTTTCCCCAAAATATTCCACAATTTTGATTGCATAAATCCAGTTCACATTTCACTGGGGAAAGTTCCATGACGACAGTTTCATTGCATCAAGAGATGGGTCAAGGTTTTGTCACCTTCTACTGCAGCAGGAATTGCGTGAAAGTTTTATTAGAGCATCAATCATCCCCACACTCCCTTTTGTTGTGGTTGCCGTGAACAGACAGTAAAATTAAGGTTTCTACATGGTTATTATTTCGTGTACCTTACACCCTTTCTCATATTAACAGTTATGCTTCCCATTTGTAACTAAAAAAAATTATTTTACGGGAGACTGATGATATATCCAAGCAACTATTCTTGTTTTTCATCATCCTCCTCTCATTATGACAGAGTGACTGGAAGCTTGTAAGATTTTATTACCATATCAAAGCATCCCATAAATTATTTTCAAGGTGTGGTGGTATGTGTGTGTGTGCGTGGCATGGCATGATGCGATTTTATTACAAACCGTCAGATCATTCCGTTGTAGAAGTTGGAAATGTAGCCGAATATATTTTCATAATGGCAACTGTAATATCATTTAAGTGGCTCCTTTCATGAATTTCCCCTTCATTTTTCACTAATCTTCCATTTTACTTTCTCTCTCTCGCTTTCACTTCCATTGTCTGGTGAAAGTATGTACGCTCAGCAGCTTTGCTCTTTTCATCCAATAAAAGTCATTTTATCGCTAGTCATCATGGAAAAAAGTAAATTTGTAAAATGATAAAAAGAAATGACACGTTTTGCATCGCTCATCCTTTGTTGAGCTTTTGTCGATCAACATCCCAAAATCCTGTACAGCTTTCACCAGAGAAATCTTCCACAAATAGTGAGCTTCTCTCTGAAAATGTCTGAATTTTTTTCTGATAAATAAAAATTACATTGAAAAGTTTACTTCTTAGTGAAACCTATCAATGTTCTTGTAGGGGAAAAAAAGGGTTGTAAAAAAAGAGATTCCCCTTTTTGTTTGCGCAATCAAATAACAATCAATTTTAAAAGCCTTTTCATTTTCTCAGTCTTTATTATCGACACAGACGTGCTACTCACTGGATGTATGTGACTCTGGGAGAAAACTGAGTTAACCTTGGGAGAAAATTGAATATAGAAGTGAAAGTATAATCATATGCTATAGAGCTGCATACAGGCAGAGGTAATCTAAAGCGATAATGGCCTACCAATTTTTAAATTTCCCGCGTACCAGACTCTCAAATCTCATTGGTCCTTGGCCGGAAGAAGACTCAGAGAACCTTAAGTATAAGGTATGTGGGAAATTCAAAAATCGGCAGGCCATTGTCGTTTTAGAGTAGCCCGGTCTGTACAGGCCCTGGTAATCTAAAACGATAATGGAAAGCTAATTTTTGAATTTCCCGCCAACACAATTCTCAGTTCTCATTTGTCCTGGGGAGGAGGAGGGCTAAGAGAACAAATGAGAGTTGTGTTGGCGGGAAATTCGAAAATTGGCTTTCCATTATCGTTTTAGATTACCCGGGCCTGTACACACATTTAAATTTCTAACTTTTATATTATTGACGCAATAATGAATAATTTTGACAAGCTGGGAATAAAGTGAGTTGGAACCTTAATTCGGAATTCCCCTTTCTTCATTCTCTGCATTCTCCGTCTCTCTCTCATTTATTCATTTGTCAGCAAAGTAGTTAAAATTATGGTCTTGTAATAATAACAGTCATAATAAATAAGAAAAGCCTGGCAAGCTCTGCATGAAGTTGAGCAGTCTGGTGCTAAAAAGAGGATACTCTTAATGGAAGGAATTAGACTGACATTAGTGCAAGCTTTAAATAATTCCTTATCTCCATAATAATATGTAGGTGACTAATTGCCATAAAACAAAGGAAAAATTGGTGTGCAATAAAATGAATATGAAATGTGTGCAGAAATTTCGCAACTCAAATTCGCAACAGAACAATGAGTAGGTGAAATGGTGGGTACTTTCTGGAATGTAAACTTTTCTCTAGTGCCTCCTCCTCCCCCACTACTTATTTATTTCTTCCGGATGACGTGGAAATGAGCTATAAAAATGGCTTTAGACTGTAGTCACACACAAACACAGGTTATTATTCTTATAGCTTTCCATCCATTCTCCTAACCTACACTTTCAACTTATAATATTGCCATTTTTACCATTATTAGTACCCCCATAGTTTATACCGGACATGGAAATTCTTACGGGGAGTACGTGAGTGCCGTTTCCCGGATATTAACTCGATGGTCAGGGATAAGCTTACTGCCGAAAAAATTTATTTTTGGGTCGAAGTTTGCAAATCCGGGATTTTTGGCAAAAAATTTATTTTTGGGTCGAAGTTTGCTAATCTGGGGTTTTTGGCAAAAATTTCAGTGATTTTTCATCAGGGATTCTTTGGGTTGACCTGGGATGCAAAATTTTGCACTCCCGAGAGATTTAAAAGAATTTTCATGTCCGTTTCATCCTGTGTAATGTTCACGTCCCAGAAAGAAAGTTTACCAGCTTTTCTGTCGGGCCAATTCATCGTAAATAATACTGTTTCCCGGGTCTCTACTTTAAGGTCGCCATATATATCCCTGCTACCGGCGGCCTACAAGTCTTTACTCACGTTTGTATCGCTCCCACATTTTTTTTTCTTCCGCTGTATTCCCCCAACCAGTAAATGGGATCTGAGGAGAGAGAAAGTGTGGAGAAAGCGAAACAGAGTGAAAGCTCTTCTTTTCACACGAGTGGACTATCATTTTTATTATTCCTCCTATTAATACTACTACTCTTGTAATTCATCTTGCTCTATACCTTTTCATTACATCACTAGAGAGAAGATTATGTGAATAGGTAGTTATGTTCTTAAAAACTCTTAAAAAACATTATTTTGTTTTATGTTTTTTTTCTGGATGTTTTTACAATGGCACCAGTGCCAGAGTGCCTGTGGCATCGGAGTCTCGTCCTTTAATCATATAAATAATATGCAGTGTATCTTAAAAGTGTTCTTTAAACTTCCCTCTTTTTATAATGATGACGGCATCTCCTTTCACAAGCTTTCTCCAGTTCACCAGTCAAAAACAACACTACTGTGTGTGTAGAGAGAAAGAGAAAGTGTAAAATTTAATGATATCATTTAAAAGACTGGAACGCCAACGCCACCAATAAAGCAAGCATAAAAGGAAGAGAAAAGTCACCATTAAAATATGCATCCAGAGAGAAAGCACACACGTAAAAGATGATACTCCTTGTCAAGTACATAAAATACAGCTTCTTCACATGTCATCTTTATACAACTTGAAATTGCACATAAATTCTAATTCTAATACGAATTTAATGATATTTTCTATCTTTTCTGAATTTTAACTGCAGAATAAAATATTGTCTACAAAGTACAGGGCGAGGGAATCTAAAATGATAATGGCCTCCAATTTTTGAATCTCCCGCATACCTAATATTTAGTTGCCATTGGTTCTCCGAGACTTTCTCCAGCCATGGACCAAAGAGAGCTGAGAATCTGTTACGCGGGAAATTTGAAAACTGGCGGACTATTATCATTTTAGATTGCATCGGCCTGTAATGATTGAAGAAAGAATTTTACTTTATACTTTTTAAATACATTCGTGTAATTGTCATTTGGATCGGTGGAAAAATAGTTTATTATTTTTCTAATTGAAAAAGTAGAAAGAAAGTGGCCGCATAAGAGAGAGAGAAGAAAAAACACATTTTTCGTAGTCACAGTGACATTTACAGAATAAATTAGCTTAAATTACTTGAGGAAAATGGAAAACGGAGAGAAAGTGAATATTCATTCATTCTTAACCGAGATTCATTCGGTGGAAAGGTGGCACAGCATGGCATGGCAGGATAAGTAGAACTAAAGCCTATGCATTTTCCACTCAAGATCAAATAAGTAGAATTAGTGGTTGTAAAACCCCATTTTCTTGCATTCTTTTCTACTCTCTTTCTCACGCAGCCTGGAACTGTCACTGCCACACAGAAGGTTGCAGAGAAAGCGTCGGAAATTGGCTTCGCTTTCGCTTAAAAGTAGCCTTCTGCCATCATCATGATAGCTTGAATCCTTTCTCCACTAATGGGATAAACAATTGAAAAAATAGCAACTGAAAAGTTGCCTTGTGGTTTCGTTTCGTTCCCAAAATATTTCCTTTTTTTCGAGAGATCAGTATCTACTCGTAAAATTGCCAAGATGAGATATTTTTTGTGGTATCGTTTAACCACAGAGTAATCTGCTCCACATCTGTCGATGATTCCTCTTTGGCTTCTTAGTGACATCGGCACAGATGCGCTTCCTATTATTCTCCCCTATTCTTCTTCTCCAGAAACAACCGTAATGACTTGGAAAAATGTTGTCTCTTATAAACGCACATACAATAAGGGATCATCCATTTAGTACGTAACGCTAAAAACCGATTTTTCAGAG